>JAKIJQ010000234.1:75000-85000 GCA_023373905.1 Rhizoglyphus robini | reverse complement strand
AGAGAGAGAGAGAGAGAGAGAGAGAGAGAGAGAGAGAGAGAGAGAGAGAGAGAGACCGAATCAGACCAATAGGCTCACTAATGAGAGTGTTGAACGCGTGCACCGTGTAGCCTGCATCCTTCTTCACACGATCCGACTCGTTGTAGATCATTCCAAGTGTTGGTGGAAGTCGGTTGTGGTGGCTACTCTCTGGTTGCTGTTTGTTGTTGAGCTGTATCTGTGACGATGATGTTGAGATGATGGTCTGAGGCATCGAATCGACCGATTGCACAATCTGAGACTCATTGTCCATGCGGCCAACTTGATTGAGCGGACTTGAAAAGTGTTCATATTTAAGCTGTGACGATGATTAGTTCTGTGATGACTTATAAAGCGATTTCACATCACCTGTTGCATAGTTCCTCCACACATGCCCACCACACTACAACTCGGGTGCAGTTGTCCGGTTATTGTCCAAACTGGATCAATCGGTCCATCACCACAATCACCCAAACCTACTCCACACATGCCCGCCACACTACAACTCGGGTGCAGTTGTCCGGTTATTGTCCAAACTGGAGCAATCGGTCCATCACCACAATCACCCAAACCTACTCCACACATGCCCACCACACTACAACTCGGGTGCAGTTGTCCGGTTATTGTCCAAACTGGATCAATCGGTCCATCACCACAATCACCCAAACCTACTCCACACATGCCCACCACACTACAACTCGGGTGCAGTTGTCCGGTTATTGTCCAAACTGGAGCAATCGGTCCATCACCACAATCACCCAAACCTACTCCACACATGCCCACAACACTACAACTCGGGTGCAGTTGTCCGGTTATTGTCCAAACTGGATCAATCGGTCCATCACCACAATCACCCAAACCTACTCCACACATGCCCGCCACACTACAACTCGGGTGCAGTTGTCCGGTTATTGTCCAAACTGGATCAATCGGTCCATCACCACAATCACCCAAACCTACTCCACACATGCCCACCACACTACAACTCGGGTGCAGTTGTCCGGTTATTGTCCAAACTGGAGCAATCGGTCCATCACCACAATCACCCAAACCTACTCCACACATGCCCACCACACTACAACTCGGGTGCAGTTGTCCGGTTATTGTCCAAACTGGAGCAATCGGTCCATCACCACAATCACCCAAACCTACTCCACACATGCCCACCACACTACAACTCGGGTGCAGTTGTCCGGTTATTGTCCAAACTGGAGCAATCGGTCCATCACCACAATCACCCAAACCTACTCCACACATGCCCACCACACTACAACTCGGGTACAGTTGTCCGGTTATTGTCCAAACTGGATCAATCGGTCCATCACCACAATCACCCAAACCTACTCCACACATGCCCACCACACTACAACTCGGGTACAGTTGTCCGGTTATTGTCCAAACTGGAGCAATCGGTCCATCACCACAATCACCCAAACCTACTCCACACATGCCCACCACACTACAACTCGGGTGCAGTTGTCCGGTTATTGTCCAAACTGGAGCAATCGGTCCATCACCACAATCACCCAAACCTACTCCACACATGCCCACAACACTACAACTCGGGTACAGTTGTCCGGTTATTGTCCAAACTGGATCAATCGGTCCATCACCACAATCACCCAAACCTACTCCACACATGCCCACCACACTACAACTCGGGTGCAGTTGTCCGGTTATTGTCCAAACTGGATCAATCGGTCCATCACCACAATCACCCAAACCTACTCCACACATGCCCACCACACTACAACTCGGGTGCAGTTGTCCGGTTATTGTCTAAACTGGATCAATCGGTCCATCACCACAATCACCCAAACCTACTCCACACATGCCCACCACACTACAACTCGGGTGCAGTTGTCCGGTTATTGTCCAAACTGGATCAATCGGTCCATCACCACAATCACCCAAACCTACTCCACACATGCCCACCACACTACAACTCGGGTGCAGTTGTCCGGTTATTGTCCAAACTGGATCAATCGGTCCATCACCACAATCACCCAAACCTACTCCACACATGCCCACAACACTACAACTCGGGTGCAGTTGTCCGGTTATTGTCCAAACTGGATCAATCGGTCCATCACTACGACCACCCGAATCAACTCGGCACATGTCTACCACACTCCAGTTGCGGTGCCGTTGCCCGATTATTGTCCGAACGGGAACTATCTAACCACCACCACGAGCATCGGAATCGACTCACAACAGTCACCAGACACTTCATTTATGGTGCCGTTGACGTCTTATCCACCATTCTAGCACAAACGGTTCATATCTAACAGCGACCCAAAGGACAACTGACCTCACCCGAAGCCGTTCCCGTAGGTGCGGACACCTCCAGCACCGTCACCAGCAGCCAGGGACACATCAACACCAATGCCCCACACTACTAACCTTCACCCGAACGCGTTCCCGTAGGTGTGGACACCTCCAGCACCGTCACCAGCAGCCAGGGACACATCAACACCAATGCCCCACACTACTAACCTTCACCCGAACGCGTTCCCGTAGGTGTGGACACCTCCAGCACCGTCACCAGCAGCCAGGGACACATCAACACCAATGCCCCACACTACTAACCTTCACCCGAACGCGTTCCCGTAGGTGTGGACACCTCCAGCACCGTCACCAGCAGTCAGGGACACATCAACACCAATGCCCCACACTACTAACTTTCACCCGAACGCGTTCCCGTAGGTGCGGACATCACCAGGACAGTCACCAGAGAGAGAGAGAGGGCGAGAGGGCGATAGACGGCGAGAGACGGCGAGAGAGAGAGAGAGTTGGTTGGCACAAGTTGTCGATGCCGTTGGCCGAAACGGAAAAATCGATTACGAATGGCGTACGAGTTGAGATTCAGTTTGGGCGCCAACATCCAACTTTGACTCAATGCACAGCTTCGTCTGTGCCAACTGAATGGGGAAATTGTCAACCACCTTGGCCGGCTTGTGACCAAACAGACTCAACTTGTGGACAGCGTCTTGCTTGGCCTTTCTTCGTTTCTCCTGTTCGGGTGTCATCATCTCGGGATTGACATTTGCGAGGGACTACTCGAAGGTGGAAAAGTTGAGCTGGTGACCAAGATCGATTCGCTCCTGCACATCGCCATAAGGCATAGTTGAGAGGTCAGATCAAGAGGCGAGAAAGTACTTGGAGTAGTGGTCCATCCATACGTGAGCCACTAGTAGTGAGTTGTTCGCGAGAGTGTCTATGCCTTCGGGCGAGCCGTACGGGCGACGGTGCCGGAACATGTGACCAACACGAGAGCAAGACACAATTTCAATTCGACCACCGCACATCCAGGTCTGTGAACAAACAACAACAATTAGCTCAACGGACACAAGACAGAATCAATACTCGAAAGGATATCTCAATGTTCTCGCCGCCCCAAATGTCCATTCCCGGATCGTATTTGCCCATTTCGTTGAAGTACTGTCGCTCGATCGCAAACAGGCCGCCTGCCATTGTTGGTGATCTAGGGAAAGTGGTTTGAGTTAGTGAACAGACAAACAAACACTGAATGACATTACTTGATTGGTTTGATGAAGTCCGCTTTGCTCTGTAGAAGCTCGCTTGGCACTGAATCCCACTTGAAGTGCAGACCCCAATTGAATCCACCTTTCACAATCGGCGACGACGAGTAGCCGAACGTGTCCGGATCGATCAGGTCAATGATTGGACAGACCACCGTCTTTCAGCAATTCGAGCGAGCAGCGGTTCGAGCCACTGTTGGTTCATCTCACAGTGACTGTCGAGAAAGAAGAGAACCTGTCCTGTCGCAAAGTGGGTGCCATACACACGGGCACGCACCAGTCCGGCACGGTCGGGCGTTCGGTAGTAGTGCACTTTGTGGAGATAGTCCTGGTCACGGACACGGGTCTGGTCACTGGCCTTCAGGGACTGGATGTATTGAGCAATGGCGTCGCCGACTTTGTCTAGGGAGAGAGAGAGAGAGAGGAGGGAGAGAGAGAGAGAGAGAAAGAGGAGAGAGAGGGTGAGAGAGAGTAAGAGAGCGAGAGAGAGAGAGAGAGAGAGAGAGAGAGAGAGAGAGAGAGAGAAAGAGAGAGAGAGAGAGGCAATAATGAGTTTGGTGTTCATTAGTTTGATCAACTTACTGTCACTGGAATCGTCGATCAGTATCACTTCCTGCAGCAGGGCATCGGGTGTCCGCTCCAGCACCGAATAGATGGTCCGCTGCAGTGTGTTGTAGTCTTCGTTGTAGAAACAAATCACAACCGAAGTGGTCAAATGAGCCAGCGATGCCTCCGAGTAGCTCTGATTACGGCATAGCTCGTTCCGTGTGTCGGGCAGAGGCCGACTTAAACCAATCCGCTCACTAATGAGAGTGTTGAACGCGTGCACCGTGTAGCCTGCATCCTTCTTCACACGATCCGACTCGTTGTAGATCATTCCAAGTGTTGGTGGTAGTCGATTCTGGTGCTGGCCACTCTCTAGTTGCGGTTTGTTGAGCTGCACTTGAGTCGATGATGAGATGATGGCCTGAGGCATCTAATCGACAGATTGCACAATCTGAGATTCATTGCCCAGACTGCCAACTTGGGTTGCGTGAGGGGACTTAAGCGGTGACGATGATTTGTTCTGTGATGGGTGGTGTGATGAGGTCGCATCACCAGTGGCAAAGCTCGTAGCTACGATCCAAATGAGAAACGTGCACAGCAGCATGGCAGTGATCACAACCAGAAGTGGAGAACGGGCTGTGTGCCAGTTGGTTGGCACAAGTTGTCGATACCGTTTGCCGAAACGGAGAAATCGATTACGAATGGCGTACGAGTTGAGATTCAGTTTGGGTGCCATTTCGAAGGGCTGGTGGTGGTGGTGGTGATGATCGGGACTGTGGCCGTGAAGGCTTGTGGTGTAGTGGAGTAGTCAGTCAGCGGCCTGCACAGAGTGGAATCGATTAGACAGTTGCCTTGTCACTTTCCATTTGATCTCATGAAGACAACCGTCCCACGAGAGAATGGCAGAGACGGCGAACTGCGAACGCAAACGAATCGTAACTCAACACTGACTTTGCACAATCACAACTCAAACGGACACAAACTAAATGTACATTATACAACTGAGCGCACAGGCCTGCCCGATGTCATCCACAGCCAAACACACATACGCACACACATCACTCGACATCATCATCATCATCATCTGCCTGTGTGGTCACCATCATTCAGTGACGTTTGGGCTGCACAGCCCTCACGTTAATGCATTTGAATATGTAACATCGTCTATGAATGGTGTTGTATAGGCAAGTACAGCCCACAATAAATTTTCTGAATACCTAATGCCAATCGCACACACGGGGAGAAGGCAGGCACACACATTGAGCGAGCGAGCACGCCGTCGAGAGATCGGTTTGGTGGTCACGGTGACCAGGTCACCTTTCGTTTCGTTTCGTTTCGCTGTTTGCCTCAAGTATCGGTCCACTCGAGAGTGTGGTCACACTATTTGACTGTCTACCTGGGAAGTCGACAACGCTCACTACTATTCCAAGAAGATGCATATTTGATTATTGTCTCGTCTGGTGCAGATGCACTCGCCACGGTCACGGTCACCGCTGGCTTTGATTGTACCAAAGTCGAGCGCTGGCCAGTTGCTGTATTATCGTTCGTCGTTCTCGATGCAAAGTCGTACTTTGATTGCCCAGGCCAGTCAACTGGCACTCGGTGGTAGCTGCCTTGGCTCGAGTCGGGCATCTTTGGTAGCCACAGCTGAGCCACTAGTGTACCTACAGAAGCGGTACAAGAAGAAGGGTGCCGGTGGTGGTAAGAAGTCGTCATACAAACGAGAAGCTTCCAAAGGAGAAGAAGAAGAACTGGAAGAGGAGGAAGAGGAGGATGAGGGTGACGAACTTGGCGAAGGCGAGGGAAATGAGTCGAATGTGTTCCACGAGACGGTCATCTCACTGCGGCTGGATGCCATTGGCAAGACTTGCTTCAAGATTGCTCGTGCCAAGTTTGATGAGAGCTTCTACAGTGTAAGTATAATTCCTACAGATAATTCCAAACCGTACTAATACCTTGCAATTCATTAAACAGGGACTGATTCGTATCAATGGCGAACGAGTAGGCAAAAAGAGCTACGAGGTGCGCGAAGGCGACGAGATTGACTTCATCAAAGGCTTCAATCTGGACAAGCGAGACCAGGTGGACATCAATCGAGTGAACATTCTCAAGGTGGACGACAAGGCTGCCTCGTCGGGCCGAGTGAGGATCCCCTTCCGCAAGACCAACAACCTCACGGTGGCCAACTATTAGCGCGATCCGTACGAGATGGCCTAAGAGTGTGTTGCTTGTGTCACTGTCCTCAGGCCATTAGAGGATCTAAACTGATTTCTTTTTTACTATTACTGTTCTAAATTCTAAACATGTCTCATGATTTATTTTTTGATTGTAGTTCATTTTGTCGAATAAAGAAACTGTTCAATTAGCCCAATTTAAGACTTCAAACGCTTTAATTCGACTGCAAGCCAAACTAAATCAGTTTCGACGTTGGCGACCTCTAGTGAGCGCCATTTAAACTAGTTGGCATGATTGGCCAGGCCAAGTACGCAGTTGGCCTTTCACCGAGATGCTGCTGCCGCTCCACAAAGTGCTCTACTTGCACTGACACACACACACACACACACACACACACACACACACACACACACACACACACACACACACACACACACACACACACACACACACACACACACACACACACACACACACACACACACACACACACACACACACACACACACACACACACACACACACACACACACACACACACACACACACACACACACACACACACACACACACACACACACACACACAAAGGCATCACTCGCCAACTATGGCTTCAGCGGGCAGTCCTGTCGGGCCAGTCGATCGATCGATTGCTTTATGGGTGCACACCAAACCTGTCGTAATTGAGAGGGTTGCGTTTGTTCGTTAGTTGCGTAACTAAGTGCCACTAACCGAGTGCAGTCCTAAGAACAAAGCACAGAACCACATAGCAAAGTGGCCAGTACAGAACGGCTTGGAATAGTCGTGTTCACGCACTACTAAACACTACTAATCAGAACTGCTTAACAGAAAGTGAATTTAGTCAGATCACTCTGCAGGCTCTTTGGAGTGTTGTAACCACATTTCGCTCACAGTCTGCCAATGCATCCTTTCAACCGATGACCCGGCAAACTCTAACTCTGTGTTTCAGTCTGTTCCTCTGCCACCACCACCACCAACCACCGATCACCACTCGAATGCATCACTGTGTCCATCACATTCTGTTGTTGTTGCTTGTGGCAGGCACTGTCTTAGTGCTGCACTAGACACGATTCAATTCAAGTTGTGTGCACTACTCAACAGAAATCGAATTGGCCAAATGATTGTTCTGTGGCTCTGTTGAGTGTAATGGCAATCAATTAGCTCACAGTCTGCCAGTGCAACCACTCCATCCGATTACTCTGCACAGTTGTGTGTACTCTGTCGGTGTCTTATTAATCACTCTGTTTGATGCTCCTTGTAATTTGATTTAGTTCACGTACCAAAACCATCTTTGTGCAATTCTCAGTCTTCATCACCGCCACAACCGCCACCACCACCGTCCACCTCACAAATGGACAAATGTGTCCATCACCCTCTGCTGATGTTAGTTGCGTGCAGTCACTGTCATAGTGCCTTACTCGACACGATTCTACGATTAACCTGACTGTTCCACTTACAAAGCACAAACGTTTCGTCTGTGTTTAGACTACTCGTCTATTGCATTCTCATAATGTCTCGTCTGCCTCTGCACCTCTGTGATGTGTTTGATTTCAATTGACTCTTGAGTACAGCCTTCATCAATGGAACACTACACTCCGAACAATACCCGACAATGTCTAAAGTGCAATTCTCAGTGCAATATGGTTACGATTCTAAACTTCCAGAGCACAGAATAAAAACAGATAAATAATACCAAAGTGGCCAGTGCAGCAGAACGGCTTGTGCAAACTGTGTGTGCACACACTAACGTGCACACTTTTCATCCGAAATCTAATTTGCCAGATGACAGTGCTAACGTTTTCTGGTTCTGTTGAGTGTAATCGCAATCAATTGGTTCACAAGCTTCCAGTGCAATCCTTCATCAGATAACTTTGCACAGTTGTGTGCACTGTGTCAGTGTCATCAGATTCCCTCTGCTTGAAGTGTCTCACTCAACTGCAACACTGAGTCCATCAGACAAGACAATTTGCCATCGATCAAGACAGATCAGTGGTCATTGGCTTCAGTTCAACACATTCCATTTTATCTGTTTGTCCATTGTCCAATTGCTAGTCCGATTCACTTTGGCCCGCCAGCTTAGACACTTAGCACGCGACCGAGTCAGTGCAATGCAATTAGTCACTTGTGAAGTGTGTCTAGCAATTTCTCACTCTCTCAATTTTGCACAGTTGTGTGCACTGTGTCTGTGTCATCTGATCCACTTTGAAGTGTCTTGTGTCTCACTCAATACAACTTCGGCATTTGCATTCAATTCTGCTCAGTTGCACGGATCTATTGTCTCTTCTGTTCATTTGCAATCTCCAACTCGGTGATCCCTTAACTTCTTCTCTTGGTTGGCACTATCATCATCCTCATTGTCATGGAAGCTCACAGTGACATAATCGAAATGGAGCCAATGTCGGTAAGTGTGCACAATAGTGCTAATTCAATCGAAATCATTATTTCGCCCAATTTGTGTTCAATAGATAGACCAACCGAGGCCAATCGCTACAATCGAAACACTTCCAGATCTGTGTTTGATTGCCATCCTCACCTGGCTTCCTGTGCGTGATCTCATCATCACAATTCCAGCAACATGTCATAGATGGGCTGACCTGTGCAAAGATGCAAGGAATAAGAATCACACCATTCTACTGGTGGGCAAGTATTACAATTGTTCACTGATCAATCAAACCACTTCGTACACTTCGCCCCTGTATCAATACCTTCCCCGTGGCGATCGAGTTCTGTGTTTATCGCCATTTTTACAATGGTCAAGACGAAACTCATTGGAGCTACCCAGACGGGTGCCTCGAATCTACTGTACAAAACTCACTAAACTCTTTCCCAATATCAACAAACTGACTGTGTGTAAGACGAATCCCAACAGTGGCTTCCTCCGTCAGTGCACACTCATGATCGAGTGCTGGTCGAGTAATTTGGTGTCACTCAAGTTCAGTTTCGAGTTCACTCACCAAACTTAGGACATTTTTTGCGCAATTGGGCGCACTGTTTGCAATCATCAACGGTCGTCTCAATGCGCTGAAACGCTTCGAATGGATGGCCAGTAACTCATTCATGCCTGATCTGGCCTTTCTCTCTAGATTGAACTACTTTGGTCTGTCACAATCGAGATATTGTTCTGTTGATTTCAATTATTATTTTGATTGTTTGTCTCGCTATGAGCAACTTGAACATGTCAGGTTGTTCATTCCCGTCGGTTCCTACATTCAGTTGATACCTCCCGTCGCCGCCAAAGTGACATCACTTTCTTTAAATCACGAAAATGTGGACAAACACACAGAAAGCAACATGTTCGATCTAATCATTCGCTTTCCATCTCTGACCTATCTCAGACTGAACCTTGCCTGGAGTACTACTGATGTTTTGTTGTCAATGTCGAACTTGTCTCGTGTACTGGCACAGCTACCACAGTTGGTTCATCTAGAGTTGAGACGATTGGAGAACTGTAAAGTTGGTGTACTGTCAGAGTATGAGGCAGTCACTACGATGCGAATGCTCACACTGCACCTCGATGACCATTCGAGTATGAGTCGCTTCGAGCTGCATAAGATTTTCCCTAATCTCGAAATGTGCGCTATTCGTTTGCCCACTTGTGACACTTGCCAACATGAAACTCACTTTCGTAGAGTCTTTGATCACAAAGCCTTTTGGAAAGCACTTAAATCACACAAAATAGTAACGAAAAAGTGTCACGA
>JAKIJQ010000234.1:0-70000 GCA_023373905.1 Rhizoglyphus robini | reverse complement strand
GAACGGTATGATCAGTTTGATTTGGTTTTGTTGTTGCACGAATGATGATGATGGTTCAAATTGGATTACAGTGGCGATATGGGCACCATTACAGTGCACAACCGAAACGAGCAACGAAATGGGATTGAAGTCATTGGAGAGTTGACTGATGAAGAGCGGGCTATCATTGACAGTTACTTCGCTGAAGAAGGTCGTTCAGCGAATGTGCCAACTGCTAATGCATCCTAACTCGAATGTGCCAACTATCGGACTCACTTGGCATCTCTCTCTCTCTCTCTCTCCCTCTCTCTCTCTCTCTCTCTCTCTCTCTAATACTCTCTTACAACATGTATTATCATTTTTCACTTATCAATACTCTGACACCAAACATGTCAATGTCACACACTGAGCACATCAAATACTCGACATGAGCACCATCTCAGTTGAGCGAAAAGTTGTCATTTGACTGAACGTACGCACACACTAACACACATGACCACTAATAGATTCACTTTCACTATGTTTACAGCAATGTCTCTGCCATTACTTATATATCTATCATTGCCAAATAGCTCAACAATACTAAATAAAACGTTAATCACAAAGCATACAAAGTATAGAGTTGACACCAACTCGACTTGCCACTCGAACTGTGTGCCTTGTCCGGGTGGCGCTTGGGCTAGTGACTGTGGTGAACCGATTGCTTAAATGGCAAATTCTTACACTCGACTGGGCCTATTGCCAAGACATGATTCAGTGTTACTGTTCAGTGGACTGTTGAATCCTGTGTCCGTGTGATCGCTCAGTGCGCTGCCCGTGTCACTGAATCAATCACAAGTCGAATAAGTTCCAAATCAAGCTAAGCAGTTGGCCGACTTATACTTGCACACACTCACTCACGGTGTATCATCATGATTCGGACTACAAGTGCGAGTACGGTGACGAGTGGTGATGTGATCGATTCCAGATCGATTGTCCGGTTCAATCTGTTCGTGGTCTCATCTCAAGAAGCGTGATTGGTTGAGTGCAATGTCGTTTTGGATGGGACGGATGATGGGCTCAATGGCAACAGATATGCCTTCCTCTTCTTCTTGTCAGTGATTGTGTTCTTGTGCAGAGTCAGACTGACTGCAGCTCGGCCGATGCCCAAACTCACTCATTTACGGTGTGATCTATCTCACTGTGCTCAGCCAACGGTACGGTAAGTTACGAATACTGTACACATTCGTCTATTAATGAGCTAATGTTCTGTCTACTAGGCCCAAACGAGTTGACACTGGACAATGCTGCATTGAATCGACCATCATCAGCACTAGATCGGTTGAGTCGAACCGAGTGCGAGTCCTTCATAGGACTACCGCACTCACAACACATAGTCAATCATTGTCACCGCATTCTCTCTCTCTCTCTCTCTCTCTCTCTCTCTCTCTCTCTCTCTCTCTCTCTCTCTCGCTGCACTCGGTCACTAGACTCACATACCCGAATGAGTGCAACGAGAGTGATGTGCCCGGCATCGGACCGAGCGGTCACAGGACACACTGCTGCCTAACCGGCCGCGCCCATTGACAGACAGACAAGGCTTTGCATAGCTCACAGATGTAAGCCTAAGTCGGCCATTACAGTTCCATATGATAAAGTGCAATGCAGCAGCAGCATTGATCAGTGTCAACTTGTTTAGGCCGAGTAGATAAGACATTCGTCTTTCATCAATGGCCGAGTGTGTGCTGAGACACGTCACCGTATGGTGGCTGAGCACTGCAGCCCAGCAGAAAACAAACTCGGTGCCCGTGAGCCAAACATCACACACACACACCAAACGTCATTGCACTAAGCCAAATGCATGTGGCGGCTATCGGGCAGTGAGATTGACCACAGACCGAACAAGTCACTCGATCTGTCCTCGAGCACCGAGTGCACTCACCACCACCCGTCACCACCACGAACAGACCGAGCCGATCACTCGATCTCGATCAGGTCACGTACCGTATGGTGGCTGAGCAACTGGCAGCACACTGTAGGACGACCGTAATAACTCGGTACCCGTGAGCCTAGCTTACCATGCAATCAATACACCACTACACTGGGACACATTCATTTAGTAGACAACGGGCAATGAGATGTACGATCTCAGAGTGAATCGATCACATCTCTCTCTCTCTCTCTCTCTCTCTCTCTCTTTCTTTCTTTCTTTCTTTCTCTCGACCATCACTGTCACAGACACACAGCACACCACCGAGTGACAAGTTCAATCGACTAGTGCACTCACACCACCACCAGAGTCTGTCAGTTGCCGATCGAATGGCCTCATCACGAACATCATCAACCTGCGGTCACCTCGAGTTGACTTAGTCCTCTTGTGTCTAACCTAGTTCCCCTGTCACCATCACACACACGCACACACACACACACACACAGAGAGTGAGAGAGGGAGAGAGAGAGAGAGAGAGAGAGAGAGAGAGAGAGAGAGAGAGAGAGAGAGAGAGAGAGAGAGAGAGAGAGAGAGAGAGAGAGAGAGAGAGAGAGAGAGAGAGAGAGAGAGAAGTAGTAAATGTTGGCAAGATTGTTTGCACAAACTAACCAGTGAAATAGTCCTACAATCATCACTCATATGCACAGAAGGCAGAATATAAAACACGATGGTGCGCAACATAGACTGACCAAACAGAACAGAATTGACAATATGTTAGTGCCTAGTATTAGTTTAGTGTATCACAATTCTGTTCATTGAGTGTCTGCATATCTTGTGCAATCCTAATTGAGACAAATGAATGAAAAAAAAACTTACATTAAATGCATTGAGACGCTAATGTGTGTAGTGCTAATTGGTGCGGTCAGTGGTACAAGCCAAGTAACACAAGCACACATCAAATAGTCACAGAGATTGAACATGTACCGAATGAATCTGTACCGGCTGTACGGGCTGTGCCGTATTGGTGCCATTGGTTGGTATTGGCATTGTATCACTCACAGTTCCGTACACTCGACTGCTCCCTGTGCCAGGGCCAATTAAGATTACACGAGTCCACTGTCCATCCATTAACTAACGACGCTAATTGACGATCGCGATATGTGTTTGGTACTGTTGGCCTGAGCCGCCCGCCTGTCTGTCCATTTTTGTGTTTGTATGTGGTGGAAAGAAGTCGTCATCATACAAACGTGAGGCTGCCAAAAGAGAAAAAGAAGAACAGGAAGAATAGGAAAAGGATGACGATGGTGACGAACTTGGCGAAGGCGAGAGCGAGGAATCGAATGTATTCCATGAGACGGTCATCTCACTGGGGCTGTATGCTATAGGCAAGACTTGCTTCAAGATTGCCCGTGCCAAGTTCTATGAGAGCTTCTACAGTGTAAGTGTTCTTGATTGTCAATACCGAACCGTACTACTAAACTGCTATTTGTTAATTAGGGACTGATTCGTATCAATGGCGAACGAGTGGGCAAGAAGAGCTACGAGGTGCGCGAGGGCGACGAGATTGACTTCATCAAAGGCTTCAATCTGGACAAGCGAGACCAGGTGGACATCAATCGAGTGAACATTCTCAAGGTGGACGACAAGGCTGCCTCGTCGGGCCGAGTGAGGATCTCATTTCGCAAGACCAACAACCTCACGGTGGCCAACTATTAGCGCGATCCGTACGAGATGGCATAAATGAGCGAACCTGTCTCACTCCGTCCAGAGATAGTTAATTATGAATTATATTTACTATTACTGTTCTAAATTCTAAACATGTCTCATGATTTATTTTTTGATTGTAGTTCATTTTGTCAAATAAAGCCACAGTTCAATTAGAAACTTTAAGGCTTCAAATTCGACTACAAGCCAAACAAAATTGGCTACGACGGTGGGCGCCATTTAAACTAGTAGGCATGATTGG
Organism: Rhizoglyphus robini; assembly: GCA_023373905.1. Taxonomy (NCBI): domain Eukaryota; kingdom Metazoa; phylum Arthropoda; class Arachnida; order Sarcoptiformes; family Acaridae; genus Rhizoglyphus; species Rhizoglyphus robini. Next base: position 66,146 of record JAKIJQ010000234.1, on the reverse strand, counting down.
CCAGGCCAAGTACGTAGTTGGCCTTTTACCGATCACCGAGATGTTGCTGCGTTACACACAGTGCACTACTTGCACTGGCACACACACACACAGCATCACTCGCCAAGTATGGGTAGTGCAGTCCTGTCGGGCCAGTTAATCGATCGATTGCTTTATGGGTGCACACCAAACCTGTCATAATTGAGCGGGTTGCAGAAGTGTTCGTTTAGCACACTCGAGCACAGCCATTTAGTCTGCCAGACCAGTGCCCGGCTAGTGCCAATTCAGGTTGCATTGCTAATCGGCCACTGCATGCACAGTAGACAAACCAAACCAATTGGCACTCGAGCACAGCCATTTAGTCATCCTAAATGTCCATTTGTGAGCCGACCAGGGTTGAGCCAGTGAGGCAGCAGTCGCCATCACTATTTCAGGCTCAACCATCATCATCGCTCGATCGAGCCGCGTGCGCGACTGCACCGTCATTCTGTCTGTCCAACTTCTTACGCTTAGCGCACACACACGCAAATGAATTGTGTGTCTATTTTAACACTTTCGAGTAACAATAGCCGAGGGGGCATTCTTTGCCGGGGCGGGCCCAGCGTGTGGTCCTCTTCTCGCTCGCTTGTGTGCTTCCTCATGTAACAGGCGTACTCAGAATATTCACTGTGGGCTTCATAGGCCTAAATGGCCTCATTAACAAATGACGTTACGTGATTGAAATGCATAGAATTGGTGTGAACTGAGAGGACTGACCTGCCCAAATGTCACTGATCGATTGGCAGGTGACTGTGAGTGCCTTCCGTTGCGCTGTGTGATCAGCGTGTGTCCTCTTCCCATGCCTGTTCACTCACTCGCATGTGTTCATACGTCTTCGTGCCTTCGTCCTGTGAGCCTCGCGACCATCATCATCATCAGTCTGTCCTCCACTCTCAATCTCGAAACCACGTGTGCACTGTTTCCTCCGCCGGTTTGTACTCCACAAAACCCATTCGAGTTACTGTGTCCTGAGCAGAGCAGCCAGTCGAGTCACCATTACCGAGGCCATCATCATCATCCACTTGCTATCCTCTTCTATACACCACCAAGCCATGCAAACCAAATCTGCACTTGCCATGGATGCTGACATGACCACAGTCCAAGAACCCTACGGTATGTGTATTCTATTTTTTATGCCAACGTTCCAATGAACATTTGTCATTCGCAGATGGTTCAATCGACCTTCGCGAAGCAAACACGAAGCACCCTCTGGTGCACACTCTGAAGCAGCTTCAGCTGGACCGCAACCGAATCGAGAACGAAATGCAGCAGAAGATCAAGGAGGCGATGGATGAGTATGACGCCAAGCGACGAGCTATCGTCACCGGTGCTCATGTTCCAACCGAGGATGAGTGCATTTATGAGCTTGCCGATCCCATTCCCGAACCCCAACTGAGCCAACCTAAAGAGAAGGGCATTCGGCACTTTTGGTCGGCCATCTTGCACAATTTGAGATACTTTGACAGATTTATGTCGCATTATGACGAGCCAGTCTTGATGCATCTTGTCGATGTGCGCTCCGTCAATTTGGACGAACCTCGGGTGAGCCCACAAGCTTGTTTCGATTATATACTCAACTGTGTGTTCTATTGTTCGCATCTTCTTCTCGTAGGGTTTCAAGTTGGAGTTTGAGTTCTCGGAGAACGAGTGGTTCACCAACAAGGTACTCACAGTGGCGTATTACTACAGAGAGGACACCTGTGGCCCACTCCTACCCGAGGATCGCACTGTGAATCGAATGGTGGGCTGCACCATTGATTGGAAGGATGGCAAGGATGTCACCCATACCAAGGAGTTTATGGAGAATCAATCCAAGACATTCCAAGAGCTGGAGGGATGTGTTGATTCTTTTTTCGACTTTTTCTCACTGCCAACTGGTAAGGGCATTAAACTTGATGTATTTTGTGTTGCTTTGCTTTGACCAAGTTTTTAGTCCCTCTTGAGCACCCCACCAACTCCGAGGAAGATCGAAAAAGTTTGATGGCTGACTTTAAAGTGGGCGAACTGCTGCGCGATAGGGTCATTCCCTGTGCTATCGCCTACTTCACAGGTGAGTGTGTCGAGGATGGTGATGACGAGTGCGAGGAGGATTCGGCCGAACTCGAAGGGGACGATAATGGAGAGGCAGACGAACCGAGTGAACCAAAGTGGCGGGGTAATCCACACTTTTGGTTGACCGCCCTGCAAAATTTCAAACCCATTGGCAAACTCATCTCGCCTGATGAACAGCCAGTCTTGATGCACCTCGATGAGGTGAGATGCGTCAGCTTGGACCAGATTAAGGTGAGCTTTTTGGTTATCTCCACCAGTCAGATTACCTCTTTCTCTCTCTCTCTCTCTCGCCCTCTCTCGCCCTCTCTCGCCCTCTCTCGCCCTCTCTCGCCCTCTCTCTCTCTCTCTCTCTCTCTCTCTCTCTCTCTCTCTCGCCCTCTCTCTCTCGCCCTCTCTCTCTCTCTCTCTCTCTCTCTCTCTCTCTCTCTCTCTCGCCCTCTCTCGCCCTCTCTCGCCCTCTCTCTCGCCCTCTCTCTCGCCCTCTCTCGCCCTCTCTCGCCCTCTCTCTCTCTCTCTCTCTCTCTCTCTCTCTCTCTCTCTCTCTCTCACTCTCCCTAGATAGATATGACCCATGCATGTTTCCGATTATATATTCAATGTGTTGTGTTCGTCTCGTAGGGTTTCAAGTTGGAATTTGAGTTCTCAGAAAACGAATGGTTCACGAACAAGGTGCTGACCATTGAGTACTACTATAGAGAGGACTACTCCTGCAGCCCACTCCAATTCAAGGATCGAACTGTGATCCTTATGAAGGGTTGCACCATTGACTGGAAGCAAGGGAAAGATGTGACCCATACCCAGGAGATGGCGGAGAATTCATTCGAGGATGACTCGGAGCTCGAGTGGGTTGAATCGTTTTTCGACATTTTCAGTCCACCAAATAGTAAGGGTTAAACTTTGTTTATTGTATATTGCTTTAACTAAGTTTTTTTAGGTTCTATGGACAAACGCTTCTTTCCGGATCGTAGAGTAGCGATTGATTTTATTAAAGTTGGCAAACTTTTTGCGCGATACGTAAATATTGAACATACCCTTACCTCAGCTGTGTGTGACCCTCGCCTTCGAACACTTCAGTGGCCATAGACAGCTATTTTTACGCATGCTATTACTGGCTCGCTCCTCCTTTTTTGACTCCTCCTATCAACTCTGTTGTAGCCTTAAAACCGTTTGTTCCTCTAGATGGAGCCACTGCTTCGGTTATTTTTTTAATTCTTCCAAGTCCTGTGTGCCGATCTTAAGACTCTCTCTAAAGATCTGCGGTCGCTTTATTATATGATTGAGTTAATACATTAAGTTTTAGAATTTGCGGTCGCTTTATTATATGATTGAGTTCATACATTAAGTTTTAGAATTTTAGTTTTATCTAAAATCTGTTTAGTTTAGTTTAGTGGTTTAGTAGTTTAGTAGAGTTTAGTACTCCTGAGGTCAGTCTTGTTGAGTTTTGTCACACGTCGGATAGAGAAATTTCTTTAGATCCGCGTTTAGGGTATCTTCTACTTTGCGACGCACATTATCGATGAGGCTTTTTGGATATCCGTCCACATAAAACAGTTGGTTTTTTTTCGAATTTTTCTTCTCCACATATCTCACGACCGAAATATCCATTTTCACGTGCGGCTAGCAGAGTTTATTAGCAATTATTCTTAGTTGTTTATATATAGTTTACTTACTCAAACATCCAAGACGCATTTTATCCGAAAAAGCCGCTATAAAGAAATACACACGATTTTGTTTAAAATCGATATGCTCTACTGATGGATTTGGGATCCAATACTGTTGATTCATTTGCTCTTGAGTACTGCCTTCTTTGGTTACACATGGCAATAGCCCAACACGCCAGCTATCGACTCCCAAATAATCTAAACAGTACTTTTGAAACTCGCCACCTTTGCCAATAATTAGTTTGTCGTAACTTGCGATTGTTTCCATGTGCCATGTTTGTTTTGGGTTGTCATCTACACAAGTTTTTTCTTAATTCGATACTCGTTAGCCGTATACTCGACGCCGAGGCAAAAATCACCTTCTTTGCCTTTTATCTGGTTTCCTGCACTGTCGTTTTGAAGTTGTCGGTAAATTCCTATTCCTAGGGGACGCACATCAAATTTCACGGGGAATGTTTTCGTTACAAGAACAATTTCATCTTCATCACAATTAGAGTGATAGAGAATAGCATATAAGCAAACGATCAATGCAAGTAATCGCATCTTTTTTTGCCAATTGCAATAAAAACTTGAGAATAAGAGCACGATTGAAGGCTAATTCGCTTTGTTAGCTAATGTGAGTTCGTGATGAGACCTAGAAAGCAAATGAGCTCGTGAGTTCACATTCTTTCTTTAGGACAACAACTGGGCAACAAAGTGCACATCACAATTTGGACTCTCCCTCAAAAGTGATTACCACCTTGGCTGCGCTGCTGTCAAATATCATACGAATGGCCCTCCCAAAATGGCTTCCCCGCGAAACACAATAGAAAGCTCCGGATCAGTCCATTTTAACTCAATATATGAGACAATACACATTCCCAAGCCCTGTGTGGCTCGGTGGAACAACTGTCTTATGAGCTTGTTCTTTGCCTCCGGAAAATCCAACCCGGGCGAGTTCATCTCTTGCATGTTCAACCCGACCGCCTTCACCACCAAGCAACGGCGCTGGTTCACGCGGCAAGCACCTTGGGTATATGTCTTTCTTCTGCTGTTCTTCTTTCACCAGCAGAGAGTGATTGAACGAACCGTCGAGTCAAGCTAGCTTGAAAGTTGTCACTCGGTTAATGCGTTTGTAGCCATCGGTAACTCCAGACAGCTACAATGGATTCCTAGCCCAAGTATCTATTCCAAGCAACAGCAACAGCAACTTACCAAACTAAATACTTGCCTGTGGAGGCAACCATTCTTAACCTCCAAATCACAGCCTAGAACCAACAGGTACAGGTCAGTACAAAGCCAGCCTTAAGCTCGTTATGTGATGATTGACAGTGGCAAGTGACCAGTGCCGTCGGTGCCAGAGCCATTGCTAATGGCAATTGGCAAGCGAGCAGTGGCAAGTGACCAGTGCCGTCGGTGCCAGAGCCATTGCTAATGGCAATTGGCAAGCGAGCAGTGGCAAGTGACCAGTGCCGTCGGTGCCAGAGACATTCCTAATGGCAATTGGCAAGCGAGCAGTGGCAAGTAACCAGTGCCGTCAGTGCCAGAGCCATTCCTAATGGCAATTGGCAAGCGAGCAGTGGCAAGTGACCACTGCCGTCAGTGCCAGAGCCATTCCTAATGGCAATTGGCAAGCGAGCAGTGCCAGTTCGGTGCAAATGCAGTCTTAAGCTCGCTATGTGATGATTTTAAAGGCTGGTTTTTTACCTTGGCACAAAGCCATTCTCACCTATTCGAATATGCCATTGACAATATGAGTCCACTAGAGCACCATTCTTCACATAGAGATCGAGTTCCGATTCAGCCTAATTAATTAATTGCTGGCGGCATTATCCTTTCCATCCATCTGTCCCGCCAGTGCGGCCAGTTCGGTGCAAATGCAGTCTTAAGCTCGCTATGTGATGATTTTAAAGGCTGGTTTTTTAACCTTGGCACAAAGCCATTCTCACCATTTCAATAAAATCCCTCGATTGCAAGTAAACTGGGATCTTGTTGATCTCTGTTGTTATCTTCTTGTCAAGTGCCGTCGGTGCCAGAGACATTGCTAATGGCAATTGGCAAGCGAGCAGTGGCAAGTGACCAGTGCCGTCGGTGCCAGAGACATTGCTAATGGCAATTGGCAAGCGAGCAGTGGCAAGTGACCAGTGCCGTCAGTGCCAGAGCCATTCCTAATGGCAATTGGCAAGCGAGCAGTGGCAAGTGACCAGTGCCGTCGGTGCCAGAGCCATTCCTAATGGCAATTGGCAAGCGAGCAGTGGCAAGTGACCAGTGCCGTCGGTGCCAGAGACATTGCTAATGGCAATTGGCAAGCGAGCAGTGGCAAGTGACCAGTGCCGTCAGTGCCAGAGCCATTCCTAATGGCAATTGGCAAGCGAGCAGTGGCAAGTGACCAGTGCCGTCAGTGCCAGAGACATTCCTAATGGCAATTGGCAAGCGAGCAGTGGCAAGTGACCAGTGCCGTCGGTGCCAGAGACATTCCTAATGGCAATTGGCAAGCGAGCAGTGGCAAGTGACCAGTGCCGTCAGTGCCAGAGCCATTCCTAATGGCAATTGGCAAGCGAGCAGTGGCAAGTGACCAGTGCCGTCAGTGCCAGAGACATTCCTAATGGCAATTGGCAAGCGAGCAGTGGCAAGTGACCAGTGCCGTCGGTGCCAGAGCCATTCCTAATGGCAATTGGCAAGCGAGCAGTGGCAAGTGACCAGTGCCGTCAGTGCCAGAGACATTCCTAATGGCAATTGGCAAGCGAGCAGTGGCAAGTGACCAGTGCCGTCAGTGCCAGAGACATTCCCTAATGGCAATTGGCAAGCGAGCAGTGCCAGTTCGGTGCAAATGCAGTCTTAAGCTCGCTATGTGATGATTTTAAAGGCTGGTTTTTTACCTTGGCACAAAGCCATTCTCACCTATTCGAATATGCCATTGACCAAGTGGCAGCGGCCAGTGAGTTGCATGCAGTGACAAGTGCTTGCGCTATGTCAAGTGCACTTTTGGCCGCGTTTTTCTCTTTTGCGGACACTCTCTCCCTAGCACTGGTACAGTATCTCAGTGCATCAGTGACTCACTGGCCTGGTTATATGGATCGGTCTCTGCATCTAAGCTCTCTGCTGCCTTATCAAATATTTCGCATCCATTGCACACAGCACAGCGAGACAGCGGCCAGTGTGAGCATAGCCAGTGAGGCACACTCGATTGGCACTGCCAATTTGCTCGTTTGGCGCTTTGGCCCACTAATGCTTTTGCTCAATCATATTTATTCCATCTCGATCCAGTCGGTCAGGTCTTTTCTGCAAGAGTTGCCACCAGCACAGCACAGTTCCACTGATTGGTTATATTCTCGACCATCCATTTTTTGATCCATCCATCTGTCCCGAGTGCTGCCAGTTCGGTGCAAGTGCAGTCTTAAGCTCGTTATGTGATGATTTTAAAGGCTGGTTTTTTAACCTTGGCATAGAGATCGAGTTCCGATTCAGCCTAATTAATTAATAAATAAATAAACTCATGTATTTTTGAATTAATTTTTATTGAAAATCAGTCAAATACAATTATGAGTTCACAAACATTGTCTTTTTTTTAATTTAAAACTTTTAAACCTAATCAATTAAAAGTATTGATTTACAAAATATTGGATTCTGATTGATTTGATATGTATTTGGAACAATACAAACACAGACAACATTTATTTGGCTTTACTTCATCGTAAATGTCGACCATCATTTCTTGCTTCTTGGGCAACTCAGGAATTCTGCTTTTCGTTTCCAATTGGCGTTCAAGTGTTTGCATTGGTGTTCGATCCAAATTGCCGAAGGAATGAGACTGGTTACTTTGCTGTACAGATTTCAAATTTGCGTAAAATGGTTGTCCATGTTGGTTTGTTGAACGTTTGATAGTTGAATAGTGCTTTGAGCCACCAAACTCAAATGTATCAGACTGTTCGGTTTTGTAGAAATAATAAATTTTGGGCTGTGGATGACCATTTTTAACTGTGTAGATTGGCCGATTAATATCAACCCAATAAGGCCCATAAGGCGTCATCAACGATTGCTCAAGCAAACCAGACTTATGCTTACATTCGCAAGGGCAAGCAATGTTGTTTATGGTTATGTTTATGTTTCGATCAATTCGTTTTTTATATAATTTTCTTAATTTTCGGTGGAGAAGTTTCAAATCTGAAGGATCCATTGTTATTGTAGTATCGGTTAGTAGATTATTAGATTAAACGATTGAGATTTTGAACACAGTGTAAAATTAGTAGAGATTATTTACGTGCGCACGACCTAACCACTCGTAACCAAGCCTAAAACTAACAAAAGGATATTGAACAAACAGCGAAAGAGTTTCACCAACTCTTTATGCACTAACAAAGGCTCTCTCTCTTTCTCTTTCTCTCTCTCTCTGTAAGGTGTGGCCTCTCACTTGTCTACCAATTGCATACCACGTAGAGACTAGTGACATGCCGGACCGCGCATGCCATTCATTGCCAAAAAGCCCGCCAAAAATGGCCCAAAAAATATAATTAAAGCTATTGTTGCCACTTGTGGCTAAAACAATAGTGATCACCCAGAGCTCATGCTCCTCTTGTCTTGTCCCTTATCTCATCTTGATCTCATCATCATCTCATGTGGGGAGTGTAAGCAAGTTTCCGTAGAGCGTAGACCCTCACCAGCCTTTAGGTTTGTGACCCTCACCAGTGAGTCCAAAGGCGCCGTACGTGTCACCAGCCGAAACATGTTGCAGTGCCATTTGATCATCTCACAATGCAGCTTCATGCCAAATCAATTGCTCAATTTACCACCACTTGTCTCGAGAGGATCTCTTAGCCCCAGCAATCAGTCAACATACGTGCATCGTGCCGCACTGGCACCATGGACTAGCTAGTGTTTACAAGGTCGCATGGCCAATTGTCTATTCCATTCTTTGCCACTGCCACTGCCGATATCTCTCGGTCCCAAGTGACCTTCGACCTCGCTAACCTCTGTCACAGTCACAGTCATCTGTTAGCACGCGCGGCCAATAATAACCCGAACAGCCACAGCCAAGCAACAACTAAACACAAACGGACACTTGTGAGAATACCCTAACACCCCCAATCACCCTATGCAATAAAATAAATCTCATTGCATTGCATTTGCCCACTGCAGTTGACCCCACTGCTGACTGTGCCGGTCTGCCGGTCTGTGTAGTCCCAATTTGGTGCAATAAAATAAATATAAATCACCGTGACTTTTAACGTTTTCACCCGCCAGTGGAGAGTTTCGAATAGGCCACAATAAGGCCCTCGAAGTGTAGTCTCTCGTCGGCTCAATTTGGTCAAAGCAAAGGTCTTGCTTTATCATTATTCATTAGAAACGTCCGCGTCATTAGGGTCGCCACCTAAAGCGCTAAAGCATTGCTAACCAGTCTAACCAATGTAACCAATGTCTAATGTACATTCTTGGCAATGCTAGAGGATTAACTGTCCCAGCACTATGATTCGCAAATGACTATCAAGACCTATCTTGATGTGAGGGCTCACAGTGCGCACAAACTTGGCAGCATGAGCATCCATCTGTACATGTAAAAAATACAAAATTCATGCCATTAATATCATTTATTAGTAATTTTATTTAATTTATTACTCAGTACAAGTGTATGTAAAGACAAATCATAAAACATCCGTAAATAGTTTACTTGTTTGTAGAACCATAGCTTTCTGTTTCATCCGCCTACGTTTCTGTCGCAATCGTTCTTTTTCCCTTCTGAGTTGCTTCTTCTCTGCACTTTCGTTATCTCTGAGTTTTTTGCAATAATTTCTTCCCTGTTCAAGGTAACGTTGTCGCAATTCTTTGGACGAATTTTTACGCAGTCTATACCGGGTAGACGCCAAGCGCTGTTTTTCCATCCGTTCGATTCTCTCTTCAACGCTCTCTTTTGCCCTTCTCAATCTTATCTTCAAATTACGGCGATCGCGTGATTCTCTCTGCATCGCCAAATACTTACATAATAGTCTTTTTTTCCATGAAAAACTTTTCATGTCCGACATGATCACTCGACTTACTGATCGTAAATGGTACTCTACTTTGAATGTCTCCTGACCCAAGTCAACTTGACTCTCTTCACTCTTACACTCTCCTAACAGATCGTTCAAGTCTTCCAACACGGACGGTCCATTTGCCCAGGCACCGTTAAATAACATGTCAAAGGTCAACTCAGTTTCACTGTCAAATTCACCACTCCATTCAGCCACACCAGCCATTTGAAGTGCCACTTTGTCACTTTGGCACCCAATACACCAATACACCACGCCATGGCTCCAATAAAAGGAATATTTCATTGTCCTGGCATCAATCGCACTGCAATCGAAACAAATCAGTCAAACGCATTTAATACTTTAGGGATAATTAACACAGGGCCCATACACTGCCAATCACACCGATGGTTCACGTTCACTAGTGTTATTACTAGCGCTGCACTAGCACACTATAGTGTTCTAGTTCTTATGGTCAGTGCTGTGCACTGTGCTGTAGTTACCACTTTGTAACAAGACACCATTTTTATTATCACAAGTTGTTTCAAATCACAATAAAGCATTTTTGTTCGAAACTTCATCTACCAACTGTAGCAGTACTGTCCATTTGTCCATTGCATTTCCATTGCATTTGTCACATGCCTTCGTTCGACTTCATTCTCACATTGTATGGTTTTCTCAGTGGACAAGTTTGCTTTTCGATTGCTCACCGATAGTTCACTTCCATTTAGCAACTAAAATCATCCGATTTGCTGTAATCAGATAACAAATAATGCCATCGTTCAACATATTTCCAAATTCCAAAATACCCTTTTACTGTGCAATTTGTTATGTTTCTTTTTACGACAGACGCAAACTTGCAATCCACGAATATTACAATCATTTCCAATCGAATTTCTTTCAAGATGTGCCATCTCTATCTACTGTTTGTCAATCAAATGAATCAATCGTTCCAACCGTACGAACTTCTCAATTAGGTTATCAATTTCGATGGCATTTGAATGATATCACACAACATCATACCATACCATCACCCTCATCAATTCACCCACACTGTTCAACCAATCACGTACCACCAAATAAATCCTCTAAAGAACAAAAAAGAAACAGAGACAAACTGTCCCGGCAAAATAGGCTGTCCAAAGAAACTGCTGAAATGAAGCGCCAGAGACTTGACCGACGCAATCTTCAACGTCGTATTCAAAAAAACAACAAGAACCAAGCACAACTAGCTCACGACAAAGAATCTCAAAACTTGGCTAATAAAAAGTATAAGGAAAAAACATTTAAAGACCCTCTTCTTTACAGAAGGTATCGACAACTACAGAATGTCAGCAAATCAATGTCTCGCATGATTAATAAATTTGTCAACTGTTCAATTGACACGCACAGAACAAGCAGATCAAACAAAACTATAATTCTAATCCATTTTTTGTGATTAAATAATGCATCAATAAATGATTTTCATTTTATCATAATTGTTTGTTTCTTTATGATCGCGTGTGCGTCTTGACTCGAGACCACTTATTGCCATTGTCAATGCCAGCAACCGAGCAATGCCCACTAGTGCATTGCCTTGGGCATTGCCATCAAGTTGGCCATAGCCACTGTCTATCCCTATAGAACTGCTGCTGTAATTACAAAAGTAATCCACAGGTATCATAAATCGGATTAGCGTGCTTACAGCTGTGCTAATATTCATATGCTTGCAGCCAGCCAGATCCATTATTTCGAACTAGCCATTTTATAACCTCAGCACAGTACACCTCTGGTGTTGGGTTGTTGGCAATTGGCAATTTTCATCACTTCATCACATCACTTCGCAATTGCATTAGCTTCACTGACCCACTCACAGTAGTAGATTAGATGAAATGAACCATTCAAACTGAAAGTAACTATGTGAATTAAGTCAAGCGGTTTTTATTTGTTTCTAATTCAATGTACAGACAAAATAAATCAAAATTCCATCATGAATTGATCAATTGTTATGGTATTTTTTGATATGCTCTTTGCATTGCCACGATTGCCCATGCCAACCAAAAAGAATAAGTTCATTTGTGCAATGTCTGCACTTTACAAATCTGAGTGGCTCACCTTGCCACGTTATAATTGAGAAATAACTCCATATCTGTGGATAAATGTTATATTTAATTTCGTATAATTAGTCAATTGATTTACCTCGGAATTTGTCATAGGTAAAGCTCTTTTGTTGTTTGTGTATGAGATTCCTTTGTCGCCTTTCTCGATCAGCACTCGAAGCTCTTCAACACTTATTGGTTTATTCTTTCTTGATTCCATTTCTTGATATTTCAATTCGATTTCAGATGAAAAAGATGCAGCCTTTATATCTCAGCAATAGACTAAAACTGAAAACGAACTTCACAGGTACACACAAACTACCTGCTGCTACCTGCCCTACTTTATAGATTAAACGCATGCGTGATATGGCAAATATCGATTTGCTTCGAATTGATTGGCTGTTGCAGTTCAGATAGGCTTCATGCATGCAGAGTGTCATGTCGCTGCGTTTTGCCCCTGTTGATAGATGCAATGATAAACACAATACTCGAAATGACAGTTTATTTTTAAGCATGAAAAGTATAAAGTATAAACTACTGGCACTGCAATCAGTGGCACTCAAACTGGCAAGCAATCAAAGCAAATCAAATTTAAGATAATACAACAACAACAACATACAAACAAATAGATTGGGTTCAATGAACAAACTGTTTTGCTTCCCACTATTCATTCTCTGCCATTCTTCACACGCATTAATTACGTAAGTGTCATTTTTGTAGTTGTAATTGTAATATTTGGTGAAATTCGAACAGTTTCGTCCTTCTGTTTCCCAATAATTCCAATGTTCTTTGCCAAAAATAACGCCAGGGAATCCACTGCATCCGCTTCCAGGGTTATTTTGTACACTTATAACTGTGTACCCAGGTACATACATTTCGCTGAATGAATCATTATCAACTGTTACAATATAGCCATTTTCCAGAATTATAGACAAAGTTGGTTTCTTCGTGTTGATGTCACGGAAATAATTTGCCTCAATACGATGAATTCGAGAGTAGCTAAAATCCAAATAATCCAAATTTGCTTTCTCTAACCAACAGCCATTGCAGATCTTTGAAATTCGATTACGGCTCACATTAAAACAAGCCAAGTTTGTTAAACCATTTGTAAAACTTGGTGTCAGGATGCGGATATAATTTATACTCAAATCGAGATTTGTGATGCTTTGAGATCTGAAACTTCCCGATACAACACTTGCTTCAGATAGTCGGTTTCTAGATACATTCAGTGTTTTGAGGTTAAGCAAATTTTCAAATGCCGATTCATGTATCACTGAGATCTGATTGTTCGACAAGTCTAGTATCTCAAGCGAAGTGTCCGGCTGCTGCTTCTCTGAAAACAACAATGACTTGTCGATAACCTGATTAATGACAATTAGTATTCATCAACATCAATTTTATATTTACTTACTTTCAAATTATTATCGCAAAGTTTGATTTGAGATAAATTTTGGGCGTGAGATAGCAAACCCGAGAGGCTGTTATCCTCTAAACTAGACCATTTGATACTGATTTTCTTTAGTAACTTAAACCATTTCAAGTTTTCAAACGAATCGAACTGTAGAGCATTCATTTGGCGTATTCTGAGTACAATTGCATTTCCATGTGCTTCTAGCGCTTTTTCCAAGATGGTCGAAATGGCGACACTTTCCGAACACATGTAAGATGTACTATCGCCATTTGTTCCGGTAAAAGAGTAGTAGCATTTGTCACTTTTCACATAAGCAAACAAAAAAACAAAGAAAACCAAATTAAACCAATTCATTTTGCAAAACGTCTGTCTTGTCGAGCCAAAAGTCAGCAAATGAGTGGAGTGTACAATCTCCCATGAGCCCATCTGAACCAAAATGGCTTTTGTCGAAATAGTCTACTCTTGTCTATTTCATATTCTCAGAAAAGCCTATTCACCAGAAGCCAAGGGCCTCTTTTCGTTTGAAAATTGCATTGCCATTACATAAACAATAAAGACAGAGACAGACCAACAACACAGACCAAACTGAAACGAAATGAACAGTGAATGTTTATTCCACAGACGTAACGTTACTGATGTGACAAACATAGCAATTAATTATTTTGCTGGCGACAAATTTGACAGCTCAATGTCTACTTTTACAACAAGAAAAGTATAAATGACTTTAAGGTTTATTATATAAATGTAAATGTAAACAATACAATTGATTGATTACTAAAAGATATTAGAATAAGTTCAGTGGCATTATTATCGATTTGGGTTCAGATATTATTTCGTTTACTAATTTAAAAAACTCGAAATGATGTTTGGTGTAGGCAATTTTGAATTGGGCCTCGGTCAATGGGACAATTTCAACCCAACCTAAATGATGATTGTCAATTAGTAGATTGTTGATTAAATTATTAAAATACCTTTTTATACAAAATTGGCAATTTGCAACAGCTAAGTGAGCCTCACTATCTAATGGTACTAGTTTTGAGTGGTTCGAAAATTTGATGGAACGATCCAAAAAATTAAATAATTCAACATTATAAAATGTTGGAGATTCATGACAAACGGCTACAATCCCTTCTTTAGACTCGCATGAATAAATCACAAAAATTTTATCTTTTTTCCCAATCGAAATCGATCCAACAACCAAAAAGCCCTTCAACGTTGATGATTTGAGATATTTTATTGTTTTCATCATGGTTAAAGATGCAATAAGAAAGCCCAATTTCTTTTCCATAGTAAACATTTGTGTCAGCATTTGGTATGTTCACTGGACTCTTGTTCGTCTTGGTCATGAATTTGATGTTGAGGCAGTTTAACATCAGCCACCTGAACATAGCGATAGTTGCACGATGCACGAATGTGTTGATGACAATTGGCGAAGATCTTTTCTGCTTGCGTCTGTCTTGGCAAATGACAGTTCAAGATATGACAACACGTGGAAGGCCGCAAAAGACCGCACACTGACGCACATGTGGACAGAACTAACAACAAAGACTAGTAACAACGATAAATTACATCAACTAACTACTAGTACTAACAACCGTACTGGCGCCAAAATTAGAACCGCCGCACATAACATTGTCTACATATGATTATGGCACAGCATTATGAAAGTGGACAGAACTAATCTAAGCAATCCTTCTTTACACATGAATGGTTACCGCCATGATGGTTCAATTTGTTCAATGCCATCTGGGCCCAACCGGTTGCAAATTGCACTCATGAGCTATGACAATTGGGAACCTTGGACACAGTGTGTCCGACACCGACGGACAGTTCGAAAGCATGGCAGAAGGAGTGGTCTGTTTCGTATGTGAATGAGTCAACAAGTGAGTCCAGCTAGTGCACTGCCATAGTGGCACCGAACCGACAGCAGAGCAGAGTGACTACATGACCAATCGAGCCTCAACCGAATCAAAAGCGATCGACATGCTATGCAATGCAATGACACCTAATTATCAATGTGCAATGTGCAATATTTATTGTTTGGATAAAAAGAAATTAACAGCTCACGAATATTCACATCATGATGGAAAGGAAATAGATCAAAATGTCCTACCAAATGCGCAACCATCTCAATTTCCATCCCCTGGTGATTTTGCGGCTATCGATAAACGCGAAAGAAATCGTAAAGCAGCGAAACGTTTGCGTGACAAGAAACTTCTAAACAAAAAAATACGAAGAGGAGATCGTTCAGCTCATCGTAAAAGGCCCAAAAGAATCGAAAGATCGTAGATGAGCTTGAGAAGGACGTTGCTAATTATAAGTTAATGTTAACAAAATTATGTGTTAATTATTAAATAAAGTAAAAATTTTTGTTATATAAAAAAGACTGTTGCAATTGATCAATTGGCCACGGTATTGGATACATCAGATGACTTCAAATTCAACGGCACTTCAGGCTGAGATTGATGAGGGGGCAAAAGACAGGGTAAATTACAAGAACAATTAAAACGTGTATATATGGCACCCGTTAATTGCATTGCGACAAATTGAGCACGATAATAGAGCAGATACAGTTGAGTTGCCGAAGGTCGATTGACCATAGTACTCAGTTTAGTGGCCATTTCTTGAGCATCATCTCGCTTGCTTTCCAAACTCTTTAGGGACAGAGCTGCACATTCATTGGGGTTTGAGGCGATTCTCCAGTATTCGTCGATAAGTTGCTCGAAGCTCTTGATGCGGTTATATTCGATGCTCTCAAGTTTCTTTCTCAACATCCCTCTAACAGTCGTAGAGATCGATGGAGTTGTCACCTGATTGGCCACTTGCGCCACTTGGACAGACGATGAAGACATATGAAGCTATTGGAAGACAAATATTTGAATGCGACTGCAACACTGGGCTATCAGAATGCAATTGAATCACTTAAAGTGCGAGCAACTTTGAGCTTTGGCCGTGCTAGGCCTTGCCGGACGAGCGCCGACGAGGCCGACGAGACACTGCAGTATTGAGACAGTGAGAGACTGAGCCGCAATTTGCGCAATTGGGCAAGTGAAAACTAATATATCTGTCAAGTGAGCAAGTGATATATTTTTATTGCCACCTTTTTGGATTCAGAAAGGTCAAAAGTTCAAAAGTCAACACTGACCACCACCATCAAATGTTACAAGCAATGAGAGTACTCTCTGTGAGAAAGTTTGGTTGCTGCAATTGCAATTCATGACCATAATCTTTTGACCAGATTCGGAATTTGATTGCTCAATCATATTGATTCCATCTCGATCCAGGATGCTCGAGAATATAGCCAATCAGCGCAACTGTGCTGTGCTGCAATAGTTGCCAGTGTCGGCACTGCCAAATGTTTGTGTGCCATATGGCAAAGGGCCGGTCTTAAGCCCGCCATCCATCCATTTCGAAGACTATGAATTATATGAATGAAATTCACTATCTATTGTACGCTGAAATCTGATTAAATTGAAATACAATTTTATTTGTAATAGAAATTAATAAAGCGATAGCTTAGTTATTTAAACAAGTGTAATATTCAGCAGATTTAGATAAATGCGATAAACAATATAAATCAAAAGATTAAGTGCTAATGTGCTAATTAGAATAATTAATAATAAAGATTTCCAAGGAAATACATTTGAATTTGGATGATTGTGCTTCTCATCTATAATAATCAGTTGCATGCTGTGGTTAGAGGTGCCATAGAGATTCTTACAACTGCAAGTGTAGTTTCCAGAATCAGCTAGGCGAGCATTTTCCATGAATATACCTGAATCATTTACCCTAAATTTCCTTTGATTGATACCAAAATTCGAGTCAGAAGGATCAACTAGACATTTGGGTTCATGCTCAGGTTCATCAGAAAAGGAAAAGCTTGGCATGGAAAATATACAGTTTCTGATATGTTTGCTAATATAAAGTTGGATTCACTTGTCTCAGGTGAAAATTCCGGCGGATAATTTGGTTTGGTTTTATTTGATTCTGTTGACTCAAAAGAATTATTATCCTTGATGATCTGGCATTGTTGATTTAAGTTGGCAAAAGCTTGTTCTTCGATGTACTTAATGCCACTGTTAGAGAGTTTCAATGTTTTCAACTTTGTCAGTTTTGAAAAATAATTCTTTTTTACGATTGAAAAATTTGAAAACGACAAATCCAAAACTTCAAGCTTTGGAGTATACTTCCACACATCTGGCAATATGTCTTGGATATAGTTCGAGCTCAAATTTAAATCAGTCAAAGCGGTGAGACCGTAGGTTAAATTTTTCACTTACCGATGTGAATTTGTTTGACGACAAATTCACATAGGCCAATTTTGGAGAAGGTGTATAAAAAATGCCTGGTTCAATTTGGTTTGACAAATTATTATGATTTAATCGAATGTCCACCAAATTGTTCATTTGTGCGAATGCTGAATGTGTGATATTTGAAATTCTGTTGTTGTTTAAATGCAAAATTAAAAGTGATGGAAGTTTTTTGCCATTTTGATGTGATTTTCTTTATCTTGTTTCGACTCAAATCAAGCTGCTCAAGACCAGTAAGAAGATTGAACGCACCTTTGGCAACGCTTGTTATATTGTTAGAAGACAAATCTAGCACCAGAAGACGTTCCTTGGGTTTTGCATCTTTAACAAGAAATTTTTTTTTAATCTTCTACAATAATTTGATTTTAAAAATTAGAATTAGAATTAATAAATCAAAATAAAAAACAACATTAAATAATACCTGGATATTGTTTGATTGTAATCTCAAAGTTGTAAGGTTTGGCCAGTTTGCAATGTCCAGTTCGTCAACATCTTTTTGAGTGAGATTTACATTATTTACAGTCAAATCTTCTAACTCATTGAGGTGATACAGGTATGACCAGTTGAAAGACGGCAAATTATGCAAAACCAATAATTTCGTATCATTAGCAATATCACTCATCAAATTACACTGATGGAATGGATTCACTAAAAAAGTTGAATTTGAATAATAACAATTCATTGAAACAAGTTTGGCTATTGACAATGCAATTAGCACATATTGCAGAACACTCTTCGTCATTTCTGATAAGATTGAGGTTAAATTTGCGCATTAGTCAAACACAAAAACATGCACACCACGGAGCTGTTAATTGGTTATTCCAATGAGCAGCGCTGAGCGACACAATCTTTTTGTTACGTAACATCGTGTAACAGCGAGTAAGCTCGGCTTCTTCGGCTCGTTCTGAAAGGTAGTGGCATTGCCAGAAGACAAGTGTATGACCACCACTAGTGAAACTCAACGTCAACAGTATTTCATGGAACAAACTTTCCCCAAAGTGAACCTTCAACTAATTGATTTACATGCAATAATTGCTATTGAATCATAGTTTGTCACAAACCAGACTTTATTATTAGTCATTTGTCATCTTTGAGTTAACAATTATTAACAGAAAAAATCAAATTGTGAAAGGTTATTAATTAATTGTGGTGTTCAGTATTTGGTTACAGACATTTTGACTTCAGTTTTTGGCCAATTCTGCGGGAAAGATTTGTTGCACAGCAGTTTCCAACTTTCGAATTATCTTTCGTGTATTGTAGTGTGACACATGGGAAGACTCGGCGGCGATTCGTTCGAAGATGTCGTTGACAAACTGGTTGATGATTGAGGCATTGGAGTGAACTGCAGTGTCGGTGTGCACATTCCTCACAGCATTGGAGATGTAGATAGCCAACGATTCTTTGCGCTTTCGGTTACGGCGCTTATCACGGGCAGCTTTTTGTTCACGGAGTAAGCGAATGGATTCCACTTTGGATAAGTAAATATCCACAGTCTTAGCATTGTCATCAATATCATGCAAATTCACTTTGGGATTAGTGAATTCAGACCAATTAATTGATAGAGGTGTGACTTTTGATGGTAAAGCTGGGTCGGTTTCCATAATCCCACTGTTCAAGGTATGTTTTGATTTTTTGGTAGACATTTTTTAAAGCGACAGAGCGACCTCGATGTTGGATTGCAATTGCCGAGTCGGTCGAGAACGGTTGGAATTCGACTGTCGAATGACATAGCAAACGACACTTACACTTAAATGTACTTGCTTAGCGGCATATGCTGTCCAGGCTCGAGGCCTGTCCAGAGAAGCGATGGCCAATGCACAGCACAGTGTAAAATTACAAAGACAAAGTGGATTGGCTAATGGGTCTGGTGAGGGCGGCGGTGAAGAAATAAAAGACAAAGACAAAGAGTTCCAATTGAGTTCGGTGTGACCAAACGACAATCGAGTCAACTTGCCATAAGTGAAGGCAGATGTATTGTATTGTATGTATTGAATCATAGTTTGTCACAAACCAGACTTTATTATTAGTCATTTGTCATCTTTGAGTTAACAAGACATTATTAACAGAAAAATCAAATTGTGAAAGGTTATTAATTAATTGTGGTGTTCAGTATTTGGTTACAGACATTTTGCCTTCAGTGGCCAAAGGCAAAGTGGATTGGCTAATGGGTCTGGTGAGGGCGGCGGTGAAGAAATAAAATACAAAGACAAACAAGCACAACAACAGACAACAATTAAAAAAATTACACAATTTGCTATTATAAATGTGTAAACATAAGTAGAAAAGATCACAAACGCAGCACATCAATGGATAAATTACTTTCCACCTTTGCGGAAGGCGTCTTCGATCGCTTCTTGGGAGGCTTCTTCATAATCGCAAGCTTGTACGTATTTGTAAACGCCGACGAGTGCCTTCTTTAAAGCATCATAACTACTTGAGTAAAGCATTTTTTGCTTGATTTTAGCGCTTTCGGGACACCAAGTTTTACAGCAAATTTATAAATAAGCATATGTGCAGAGATCACCAAAAGAGTATGACTTAGTGGAAGGGAATGGTCACTGGAATGGCAAATTAAGGAATGGCAAATAAAGTATTAAATCAATTGAGGCCTAATATTATCGACCAATCTGGAAGCACTAATAAATCTTTTACGACTCCAAATAGATAGAAAACTATTCCAGTTTTGATTGAACTGAAGAGTACTTCCCAAATCCAAATAGCAGCCCGCATCCAAATAGACTTAGGTGGTAGTTTGTCTTGGCCCTCTTTGAGGTTGGCTAGACCTAGTTCGAGATTGTCAAGTCTACATCGTAATTTACCTATTAAGGGAAAAATTAATTTAATAAATATTAAAATAAAATAAATTGAATTTACAGTTGAGCTTGGCCTGTTTTGAAAGAACTCGTTTAGCAGATAATTTTATAAATCTCTTAAGCCGGTTCAGAGATTTACTGGTTTTGTTGATAGTTCGATCCATAAGTTTGATTTTGCGTTTGTGACTTGAGATTTGTTTGCGTAACGATTTCGTTATCTTCAAGATAACGACAATCGTTACAATGATAATACATGTTGTGATGTCGACCATGATTGCTTGATTGACAGTAACAGCTCGCGAGTGAAAGATGACTGCCTGATGACGAATGACAAACAAAATAATGACAGAAACGCCATTCATACACAACGTGTCTCACACTATCGATTAATAGTGCAATTATGTTGCTATTGCTGCTGTTGTCTATTTTTATGTTTTGATTTTTTATTTAAAATTTTAACACAAAGCAGTTTAATTACAATTTAATTATGTTTCCTCGTTATGGTCACATCAATGGAATGATTCATTGATTCATTCTCAAGACGCAACCACCATTGCTGGTGGACTCGACCGAGCCCTGATTACAGGAATGGAATGATTATTGACCAATTTGCAATCTAACAATATTTGCCAATCGAATGTACATTGTACATTCAATGACATGATGTGATCAAGTCGTTTCAAAGGCTTATTTAGATTGAGTTGCAATCTGCCAATATTTGCCAATGGACATTTTGAATGTTCAATGTACAATGTACAAATGATGTCATCGAGTCGTTTCAAAGGCAAAAGGTTATTTAGATTGAGTTGCAATCCGCCTTTGGATTGAGTGGTTTGAAAGGCAAGGCAAAAGGTCAAAAAAGATAGAGCAAGGAAAGTATCATATATAAAGAATAGGAAGGATAGCAATTGCCATTTAAATTTCAAGCTCAAAAACAGCAAACAAGCAGCAAAATGAAGATTATGTTTTGTTTGGGTAACACAATCGACGATGTGAATTGCATTTAATGTTTTTGATTTTTTTAGCCCTAATTGTTGGTCTATGTGCTTTGGCACTGGCCAACCAAGACCGGTCCATCCAAACTGAACCAACCAACCCGATTATCGACACAGTCGCAGACACAGCCCGTACACTCAGTAAGCTGTTTGACACTATCAATGGTGCTAAAGAGGAATCGAAATGGACCGCGTGCTCCATTTTAAATCTTTTTAAAGTTCAAGCATCAGAATGTAAGAAGAAGAAAACTTTATTTAAAAAAATAGAGCGATGCTGCCCACCTAAGATGGGTTAAATTTCAATAAATTAATTTGTCAATATTTTTATCGCTGTGGTACTATGCTAACCCTAATTGTCTACGTTGGCCAATTCGCGTTTTTAGTAATAGTCTCGATCACTTTGCCCTCTCTCTCTCTCTCTCTCTCTCTCTCTCTCTCTCTCTCTCTCTCTCTCTAACTCGCAATGGCCCGAACCAAGCAAACCGCTCGTAAGTCAACTGGTGGCAAAGCCCAACGAAGCAACCAAGGCTGCTCGCAAATCTGCACCAGCAAGCCGGTGGCTTGAAGAATCCTCATCGATACCGTCAAGGTACCAGAAGTTGACCGACCGAACTGTTGATCTGCAAGTTGCTCTTCCAACGACTTAAGACTGACCTTCGATTCCAATCGTCCGCCCTGATGGCTTTTCAGGAAGCTTCCGAGGCCTATTTGGTTGGTCTGATCGAAGACAGCAACTTGTGCACGCCAAGCGAAATCTGTTGGCCTGAGCGGGGCGCCTGTATGTCGATTGCATTGCATTGCAAGAACATTGACCTATTGACCAGTAGAGCTACGTCTAGGCTGGGAAATGGCCAATTGGGGGTTTGCCAATTGTCAGTGGGGGTCAGACAACGAATCACTTAAGCCTGATTTGCAAAAGGAATGGAGAGTGCACTGGAGACTGTGAGACAGGTAACTCACAGGCTTTGTCATCAGCTTTGAAGGCAAATGGGCATTTGCCAAAGATTTGTCTTGATTCCCAAGAGGTTTTACCTCTTTCCCCCAATCAGCTTGGTGATAATGCCTTGTACCTTTGCTTGTACCTTGTACTCGAATGCAGAATACAACACGGACAGATCGGTGATAAAACTCAACTCCACTAAAGTGCAATTAGGGCATACCACATGGAGCTATCAGTCGTCAACTCAGCAGGTAAAACAATATAATCAAGCGACTAAGCAACTTGAGGTGGTGAATTAGTGCTGAAAGCAAAAGTGAAGGCGGCATTATGTAGGCATTAGCATGAGTACTGCCACTGCCACTGGATGGAATTGAATTAGGATGGAACGAACATTCGAGATGATATCGAACAAATTCAAAGTGGCAGTCACAGTGCCAAAAACAGTGGCAAATAAATCAAGTGACAAAGCATTATAAAAGCATGTAAAGTTTATTAGACAAAAACAAGTCAAAACAAATTCGATACATATTCTCTTTTAGTTATATTGGAATGGTCAAGATAGAGCTCTGGAAGCGCATTTTCAACAAATAGAATAGCACGGGCAGACTTAAGAGTGGACCTGGTGGTGTCTAGCAAATGAGATGCCAAAAAGTCAATACGCAGATACGCCGCCGAAAGGACACCATTGAGCAGTTGAGGATTGGTTGGTTGGCGAAGAAATGGCCGCAGATATGACTCGAGATGGAAGAAGGCATATCGTGTATAGTTAAGATAGTCACATTGAAAATGTGAGGGGAAAAAACTAGTTTTTTGGCAGGAATAATTTTGGTCACAAAATTTGGCAGAATTGGAATGTTGCCATCCACAAAAAAAACAGCATAAGGTTCAGTGGCGTAAACAGCTGAAAGAAATAGGCGAAAAGTTCGCTTGATGCGGCTCAAATGACCAAAAGAAATCCACTGAAAGCGGATAATGTTGCATTTGAGTTGGTCTGCTTGGCCCTTTGAAAAGGCAATAGCCAAAAGTGCAACACAACGTTGCCGGCGAGGGCGTTCGTCACCAGCGTTTAATACATTGCACATGAAGACCTGGAAGCCAATGTGCACGGAAGTATCCTCGAAAATGCATTCGAATTTTTGATCATCAAATGCATTAAGTTGTTGTAGTGCGTCTGGTTGAACAGGGTCGAGAGCTGGAACGATGGGTGCTGGGACTGAGAAGAAATCAATTAGTAAATAAATATTAAAAATAAAACTTTACCTTGGCCAACAGGGCGATCAAGTTTACCAGGCAAGACATGGGAACGATGAGCTTTCATGCGAACAGTAAAAGGAAGTGAGCGAGACATCGTACCTGGGCAGCGTGACGAGTGACGAGGCAAGAGTGAGGTGTAAAGTCAAGTTCAAGTGATAATCGAGCTTGCAAAATGGCATTTTTATAGTAGATCGGTGTCGATTAATTTGAAACAGGTATGCTAAAGAAAAACGTAGCAATGAACTCCCATTGGTTAATTTGGTAAGAGCGACGTCGACTGGACACAGGTGAGCATCGTTTTCCCTCTCGCAGTTGACGCGCTGGGTGACTAGCGTTGACTGTACATTGGCTAACCACAGCAGCAACAGCAAAGCTCGCGGGAGCAGAGAAGTGCTAACAAAGGCTCACCCATGTCAACTGCATGAGGGAAAACGATGCAGGTGAGTGACTTCAGTGGCTGAATGTATGAGAAGAGGGAGGAGAATGGTAGTGAAATGGTAGTGGGGTGGTGGGCTGGCTCAGCGCTGACTGGCACTGTTTGAAAAGACAGCTGAGGGAGACGCTGTTGCCAATGCTGGTGGCGACACCACTTCTTGTGGAGAGCATCGTGCAGCAGCAGCGTTTTAAGCTCGTCGAAACAACAGTGAACTTAAACAGTGCATTGACGCCATCTTTCCTTGTAACTCCGTTTTGAAGGCATTGTGTGTCTTGTGTTAATAGAAGGAAATTGATTTTGCTTCCTGGTCGAACAGGTGCCGAAGACTTTGATGTGGTAATCTGCATATGCATCGATTGATTGCGAAACAAGTTCGAGTTTCGAGTTGATCAAGGTTGTGTTCACCAAACAACCAAACAACTTCTGTTTCGTGTGTGTCAAAGTGATCGTATTTGCATCTATTTTGGGTGAGAATCCATTGAGCGTCATTTAAAAATGGTGTCATCTAAAATGGTGTCATCTAAAAGTTTGAAGCGTAAAGCATCACCGAGCCCAAAGGCGTCACCGAGTGCGACCAAAACAAAACTCACCAAGCTCACCAATCAAACATCGAGCCAGACAAAGAAACAAACGAGCCCAAAGGCGTCACCGACTGCGACCAAAACAAAACTCACCAAGCGAACCAAGCAAACATCGAGCCCCAAAAAGAATCAAGCGAGCCAAAAAGCATCCCCGAGCCACACCAAAACAAAACTCACCAAGCTCACCAAGCAAACATCGAGCCCCAAAAAGAATCAAGCGAGCCAAAAAAGCATCCCCGAGCCACACCAAAACAAAACTCACCAAGCGAACCAATCAAACATCGAGCCCCAAAAAGAATCAAGCGAGCCAAAAAGCATCCCCGAGCCAGACCAAAACAAAACTCACAAAGCGAACCAAGCAAACATCGAGCCCCAAAAGAATCAAGCGAGCCAAAAAGCATCCCCGAGCCAGACCAAAACAAAACTCACAAAGATCACCAAGAAAAAATCGAGCCCGAAAAACGAACAACCGAAAACACCAAGAGTTAATCGAAATGGCAATAAGCCGGTGACATTTCGAGAAGCATATACAAAAGCTCTTGAAAATCTGAATCTGGAATGGGAACGGAAATGGATTCAAAATAATCCATTGGATAATCTTAAAGAAGCATTTATTAGATCATACACGATTCCAGTTGCGTTGCCTTCAGAACATGGAAATTTCACACTTCGATTGTATCAAGGACACATATTCAATATCAAGGACAAAGGTGTGGGCAAGTGGAGTATATTTACATGCTATCTCGATGAACTAAACCGTCGTGAAAAAATCTAGTAAAACGGCTCAACGAAACAGACAAGGGACGGAAAAGCTGTCCAGTGAGAATCAAAATAGATAATGCAGACAACACGATAGTGGTAAGTGAATAATAATAATTATCAGTAGGTTCTTTGTTGATTTGTTTGTTAAAATCTTAATCGCATGGCATTATAATAATGCAGTTGTCGTTAGTTTGGTTAATATAGAGAATGATTGGCTCACTTTTTGATTGATCTCGAGTAGGAGTAGCTCAGCTCACTTTTATAGGATTGCGGCCATTGCCAGTCTTAAGCTCGCTATGTGATGATTTTAAAGGCTGGTTTTCTAAGCATGTCAAAAATGCGATTAAGGGTGAAGCAAAAGAATTACATATTTTGTGTTACGTGTATCTAATTGATTAATTTTAATTATATTTAGAATTATACGAGTGGAAACGATAAGCACGAGCACCCCCGTATAGACAAAGAGAAATGTCCTAATGCGATACAATTAGATGATTCGACGGAAGGTTTTGGTGGACTGTTTCAAGTAATGACTAAATTTGCATGCAAGATAAAAGCAATGAAGGAACTCGATAAGTACCCAGTTGTAGTCGATATAGAAATGGGAGATCACCTGAATCATGATTCTATATTCCTTGCCCAATATCTTCCAGAAGAGCGAGATATGTGTGCTGTAATGAGACACGAAAGGCGAGTAAACAGGAATGACAGTGATGACAAAACGCCACAAGTTGAGACAGGGAATGCAATGGTACCAGAAGCTCTGCATACAACCGTTCAAAATGAGCAATTTATGCGATATGATTCGTTTAGTGATAGTAGCCAATTTCGAAAGACATGGTTCCCTCGAGGGAAACGGATAAGAAAAACTAGATGCGTTATTTTTGCTACAGATCACTCTATCAGAACGTTGATAAGATCGGCACAGTGGAGTGCTGATGGAGTTGCAGCAGTACCGCTCGGTTTCGATCAAACTTATCTGATAACAGGTGATTTCCGAAACGCATCTTCAGCCTGCATGGCACTCTTCTTGAGAGGCAGGTCACAGAAATTGTACACTGGAGCATTACTCAAGGCTAAAGAACTTGTTGATAAAGTACGAAAATCGATGACCGGACCAGAAGATGCGGAATTTGTTAAAGCAAACCACCCCCCATTATGTCATGACCGACTTCGAGCGCTCAGCTATCAACAGTTTCAAAAAGGTTTTCTTGAAGAGATTAGGTGAATCAAAAGGCTGCAAAGTGCATAAACGAAGAAATTTGCGCAAACACTTGAAGAAGTGTGATTTGTTGTACAAGTAAGTAACTATTTATAAATCTAAATATGTTTTATAATAAGCATAAATATTTCTAGATACGAGACCGACCAAGAGTTCCAGGACGTAATATCACTTTTCGTTGCTTTGTGCTATTTACCTGCAAATGCAATTAAAGGAGCTTTTTATGCACTCAAAGATGTATTGTTGAGAGAACGAAAAGATGCTTTTGTTAAACAATCTGGAGATGTGTCGTATTTTACTGTGAGTACTGTAACGGACAGATTCAGATTCAGATTAACTTATAAATCATATTTATTACAGAGATTACAGGTGTTCACGAATTATTTTGAAAAGACTTGGATTAAAAGTCTTAAGCCGAATTTGTGGTCTCTATATGATGCCGTTTTGGAAGGCCGAAAAACTGACACAAATCCACTCGAAGGTTTAAACCTTAAAATTAGGTTGTTTGCAGGAAAAGTTGGCAACTGCAAAAATAACAGACCTATTATGTATGATTTTGTTAAAAAGTTAAGAAATCTGTTCAAAAAAGAAGAGGTAAATAGAAATTTGTTCTAAAAATTAATAATTAATAATAAATAACTTAATTGCAGGTTAAAGATTACAAATTTATGCAAAATCCGATGGTCAAAAGACAAGAGTACGATGCTGAGGTCCAAGAAAAATATGACTACTTGAAAGGTCTTCTAGGGTGGGAAAATCAAGAAAACGCTGCTAGAATGAAGACAATCGTAGAAGGATTTAAGCCAAATGCAGCCTGTTCCAAAATAAATGAGGCAAAGGCAAAATTGATGGAATTGTTGCCGTTATTAAATGGAGGAGGCTTCCGTGCATGTCTGATAAACAAGTAACAAAACGTTGGACAGAAATTCACATTGACACACTTCCTGGGTAGAGTAGTGAATTATTGGTTTATTTTGTACACTTTTATTTTGTATTATTAAAAGAGAATAAAATATACACCAGTCCACTCGGCAAGTAGATTTATTTGCTCTAAAGTGACGTGTCAACCATGGTCTGGTGCGCCAAAGATTAAGCGACCGACAATGCATTGCACGCAATTTGTTCCAAATGGAGAGCCCGAGTTGGCACTCTCACTGGCGAACGACATTTGTGGTCATCGGCGCCATTGTCACTGGTGATACACCTGCAAATTGCTAGGTGGAGTGCTAAATGGCTCAGTGCACTGTGCAGTCAATGCAAGTGGAATAGCCACTGGTGCCTCTCTCGAGTGGTGCGTGCGAGTGGAGCCATGTTTTCCTTTGTGCAGACGATTGGATAGTGCTGCAGACTGTTCCATCAATGAATCCATAGACCCTAGGGCCAAGACCCTAGGGCCAAGACTAGTGCGCGTGGCACATGTGTACAAAGCTCGAATCACTGAAATGGCAAAATTCCTCCATGCACTTGGTGCAGCCACGGCGAGTGGCTTAGCCACTCGTGCCATGCAACTCTTGCAATTCTAATGGCGCAATGTTTTCATTTGTGCATTCGATTGGATAGTGTTGAAGATTGTTCCAGCAATGCATCCTAGACCCTCGGGCTCGGACAAGTGTGTGAGACACATGCATAGGCATCTTGAATCGCAGGAATGGCAAAAATTCGTTCGTCCACTCTGTGCACGAAAGTGGCGTGGCAACACTCGCCATTCGAGTGGCGCCATGTTTTTCTTTGTGTATGCGATTGGATCTTGTTGTAGACTGTTCCACCAAGGAATGCCTAGACCATAGGACTAAGACAACGTGCGTGTGGTACATGTGTACATAGATCGAATCACTGAAATGGCAAATTGCCTCCGTGCAATTGGTGCAGCCACTGCGAGTGGCTTAGCCACTCGTGCCATGCCACTCTTGCCATACGAGTGGCGCAATGTTTTGCTTTGTGCACGACGATTGGATAGAGATCCATACTGTTCCAGCAATGAATCCATAGACTCTAGGGCCAAGACTAGTGCGTGTGGCACATGTGTACATAGATAGAATGGCCGAAATGGATCAGTGCACCTTGCGCAGCCACTGCGAGTGGCGTAATGTTTTGACAGTCTTAAGCTCGCTATGTGATGATTTTGAAGACTGTATCAAGCTAGTGATTGTAGTGAATGTAGATATGGGAGATCACCTGAAACACTGGGATGCTGATGACTGTTCCAGCAATGAATACATAGAACCTAGGACAAAGACTAGTGCGTGTGGCACATGTGTACAAAGCTCGAATGGCCAAAATGGCAAGGTGCCTCTCGAGTGGCGCCATTCTTGCAATTCTCATAATTGTTCTAAATAAAAGAAATCAAAAGATAGTGTTTTAAAAACTATTATTTTTTTAAAATTGATAAGTATTAAAAAAACAAGTAAACATGATAGTGAAAGTTTATTGATACGAGCATACTGAAAGAATACAATAAAAACAAAAACATAATTGTTATTTTTTCAATTGACGTTTAGATAGAAGTGTAGCATGGATTTCTGAAAGCAAATTATCGAACTCATGAAAGTTCTTAAAGTTCTTAGCTTGCTCATAAGGAAGAAGGTTGAGAATGTCGATGCCGGATTCAGAACCGTATTTTGTAGAACTCCAAAGAACATCGTAAGTCTTTTCGGATGTGATTTTCGATATTTTGGCTTTAGCCCAACGCCCAAGAGGATTATCGCCGCGCTGACCACGTGCCATTACAAATTTGTCGACTGAGCACCAACGATAGTGAGGGCGGACAGGTCGAGCAGTATTGGCTGAGACTGAAGGTAATTTCTGGGTGGTGGAAGAAGACGTTCCAAAATCAGGCAAAGCTTTCGAAACTGTGAGCAATTCATTTGGCGAAGGCACTTGCACAATAGTAGGTACTAAATTAGAAGAAGAAGCAGCAACACAAGGCACAGTGGAAGTTGAACATTGAAGAGCAGCAATACCGCACTTATCTTGATTGGATAAGAGAGATAAAGAGGGTTGGAAATTGGAAAAAGAGGCATCTGCGGTGGAGGGCAAGGGTGTTTGACAATTCGAATTCATATCTGTTCAAATAAGAAATACAAATAATTATTAAAAAGTCACACAACCAAAATTGTTACCTTCGATGTTCTTTTGTGCTATAATGTCAAGGAGTGCACGTTGTTGATTGTCGACAATGACATTGGCAGAGAGAACAGTGAGTGGTGACGATGATACATTGTCCAGTGATGCTTGTTGCACATGATTGAATGGACTGCTGGGACAATGATCCGTAAGCAAAGAAGAGTGATCGACTAGGGAAGTAATTCCACTAGGAAATATGCACGGCGAAGCAATTGAATCGAGCGCGCCAGCAATTGGAAGTGTATCAAGCAAATCCCCTTCATCAAGCAGCATCAGACTTTCTACATCAATAGCCACAGAACTATCAGTGGTGGAGCTGTCAAATAGTTGCTAAAAAAAATATTAAAATAAATTTAAAAACAAAGAAAAAACATACATCTTGCTCTGGAGAAGAAGAAGAAGAAGAAAAATCAAAAACATCAGCACGGCGTGAAACGGGCCGAGGAGAAAGCTCCAGAAAAGCGAAATGTGAATTTCCATCAACAGAAGAATTTGCGGAATGAGTCAGCTGAGAGGAAGCATGCTAAAAGAAATAACAAAAGATTAAATAAGAACTAAAAAGAAAAATTAAAAGAAAAGATTACCGTAGAACGATTTGATGTTTGTTTCGTTTTCTTAATATCATCGATATTAAGAGTAATTTGTATAGGAGTAACTCTTGAAGCCTTATGAATAAAATAAAATTAAGCAAGAATAAATAAGCAAAAAAATAATACTAACGTTAGACAAAAACCGCGCGCAATTTACAGGAGTATCTCTACCCTCCAAAAAGTTTATGAGGGTCAAAACAGGTTGAGGATTCTTGCGCAAATATACATCTCTCATAGTCTGAGGAAATTGAACGAAATCAGGCTTGACCAACGGGAAAATAAATTCACGATTACAAACATCCAAGCCAGCAAGAGCAAAAGTTGGTGTAAAGGCTTTAGAAAGGGCAACCTTACTATGCCAAGATTTAAGATGTTTGTCAAAATCAAATTGTCGAAAGAAACGCTGTTGTGGAATGGTGGTACAAGCTAAACAAACCAAAGGATACTGCTCGAATGTGCGATGTTCGTAAAAATGATGATCGCGCGTCACATGTGAAATATCTTGATATGGCCTCCTGATATCTTCATAACAAATATCACAAATGGAACAGTGAGTTTCGTTTGTTTGACCACCATGGGGACGATCAGGTTTTTTAAGGCAATGGTCTCCTACAATATGATTCAGGACGCCCGATGGCTCGGTGAACATTCTTGTGCAGTAAGTACATTGATATTTTTTGCGGTCAAAAATACTAAGGCCAGCGTGAACATTTCTCTCATGACGTTTCAAACCACTACTGTCATACAACGCTCTAGTATAACGCTCGCAATCTGGATAAGTACAGAAATATTCCTTCTTCTTCCTAGGCTTCCTAGATTTAGAATATGGTTTTGAAGAACGATGAGAGCCGGCAGAATCCTGTTTCAAAGTTGAGATCTTCATATTAAAAAAAGAAGTAAAAAAACGAAAAGTAAGCACAACAGCACAGTAGAGTAGGACAAAGGCGACTGCTGCAAGCATGCTCGAATACACGAGCATAAGCAAAAGGTCAGAGAGCATGACCTGCGCATGCGCAGTGAATGCGTGAGTAATGGAGGCAACCCTTGCCTGCCGAGGAGAGAACAATGCGTATGTGAGTGCAGTGATTGCGGCGAAGAAAGCGAAGAGTGCAGTAGAACATTGCACACAGCAGCAGTTAGCCGGCCGCAGCGACATCTGAGGAAGGAGATGCTAACTAGCACAAAATGAATTTAGCCTGAGGCGAAATTGCTAAGCCCAACCCAGTAGGACCCAGCAGGACATGGAAAATATGTACCTGTGTGAGTATAGCCTAGAAATGACCGCAGAAGCGTTCGAAAGGGTGGGTGATACACAACTGAGGTAAGGGTATGAACAAATACATTCGGCAAACTTTTGCGCGATACGGTCATCCCTCGGACATTGTCCATGTTCCCAGATGAGAGTGAGGATGATGAGGACGAGAACGACGAGAATACGGACAAGGAGGATTCAGCCGAACTCGATGAGGACGATAAAGGAGAGTCAGAAGATGAGGACAACTACCAGCCTCCTACCAAGAAGTTCAAATCTGCTGTCTCTCGAGGTGAAGGTGCCAAGATGGCAAATTAGATTTGAGCAGGCAACAACGAGGCGAACCAGTGGTAGGGCCTAGTTAGACTGCTGCTGATGTCCACTTGGTGGAACTGAGTCTCCACATTCACCCAATAACCTTCCTCTTTCATCCCAATGCCGTATCAAACCAATCCTATCCACCCCATCACCACTTATTTTGATGTAGCACACACAAGTAGTATGTTCATGTTTGCAACACAATTCTGTTGATTGATCTTTTGTCGACACTACTCCACATCTACTCTGTATCAACACTTAAGTCTATTTTGTATAAAGGTTAACAAATTGATTGGCACACTCACTTACTTATTTATGTTTTGGAGTGTGTTTGTGTGTTGGTGGTTGTGGTTGCCAATACAAATGCTTTGGTTGACTATTGTCTATGGACTCTGGTGGCTTCTCGCTCACGATCGCTGTAGAAGGCGAATTGAAGGTTGACTCAACGTATGACCGTATTCTGGTAGATCATTGAATGAGGGAGAGAGAGAGTGGGAGAGAGAGAGAGAGAGAGAGAGAGCGAGAGAGAGAGAGAGAGGGTGAGTGGGGGAGAGAGAGAGAGACAAACCATCACTCTCCGGTACAGTGAGTGAATGAGCAAGCGAGCTAGTAAATGTTGGCTCAAACTAACCAGCGGAATTGTTCCACAATCATTACTCATATGGCACAGAAGGCAAAATATAAAACACGATGGTGAGCAACATACAACACTGATCAAACAGAACAGAATTGACAATATGTTAGTGCCTAGTATTAGTTTAGTGTATCACAATTCTGTTCATTGAGTGTCTGCATATCTTGTGCAATCTTAATTGAGACAAATGAATGAAAAAAACTTAAACTAAAGGCATTGAGACGATAATGTGTGTAGTGCTAATTGGTGCGGTCAGAGGTACAAGCCAAGTAACACAAGCACACAACAAATAGTCACAGAGATTGAACATATACCGAATGAATCTGTACCCGCCGTGCCGTATTGGTGCCATTGGTTGGTATTGGTATTGTACCACTCACAATAACGTACACTCGACTGCTCCCTGTGGCAGGGCCAATTAAGATTACACGAGTCCACTGTCCATCCATTAACTAACGACGCTAATTGACGATCGCCAGACGTGTTTGGTACTGTTGGCCCTGGCCGCCTGCCAGCGTGTGTGTGTGTGTGTGTGTGTGTGTGTGTGTGTGTGTGTGTGTGTGTGTGTGTGTGTGTGTGTGTGTGTGTGTGTGTGTGTGTGTGTGTGTGTGTGTGTGTGTGTGTGTGTGTGTGTGTGTGTGTGTGTGTGTGTGTGTGTGTGAGACCGAAGCAACAGCGGCCACGGTGAACAAAAAGATCTGCTTGGCCAGTGCGGCAGTGAGCCAGGCAAACACACCAAGCGCTGATCAAGTCACTGGCCAAAGTGGTTTGTTCGAACTGGCCAATGGACTACAAGACTAAGATTAGACAAAATCCTCAAGCAACATCAATGTATCAAATCAAAGTGACGCATATAATTTAATGAAAGTAGTGATGATGATGTCACATCGAATCATCAATATAGAGTAAAACATTATATTACATATTGGGACTTTGTGTGGAATGTGCGTACGTGTTTAAGTTTGTGTTAAGTAATTGAACAAGCAACAGATAAAATGTGGATTACAGAAAATGGATGTGTGTATCAATGTGTTTAGACACGCAAAGTAATTGGCCATTTGTCTGTGACTATTTGTTGTGTGCTTGTGTGTGCTTTGCTTGCAACACTGACCGCACCAATTAGAGTCAGTGCAGTGCACTCAGTAGCACACAGTGCACTCGGGCACGCGGCTCGATGATGATGATGGCCAAATGCCACACTGGCTCGACGGCTTTCGGCTCACAAATGGACACTTAGGCTAATCAAACGTTGATGTGGTTGAGACGGGGGGCCAGAAGATGTAAAGATGTTTTGTCATGCCGCTATGTCCGTAAATCGGGTGGCGGCTCTTACCTAAAAGACATCTGACTCCACAAGGATCGGTCCGTGGCCACTTGCGTTACTTCGTCCTTGTCCAAGCCTACAAATTGACTTATTATTCTACTACAGGGGAACTAGTCTAAGGTTTGACACGTGAGGACTATGTCAACTTGAGGTGACCGGCAGGTTGATGATGATCGTGATGAGGCTTATCGATCGGTGACTGACTGACTCTGGTGGTGGTGTGAGTGCACTTGTTGATTGGACTAGTCACTCGGTGGTGTGCTGTGTGTTGTGTGTCTGTGTCGGTGGTGGTGGTCGATGTTTTGAGCGGGAGAGAGAGAGAGAGAGAGAGAGAGAGAGAGAGAGAGAGAGAGAGAGAGAGAGACATTCACTGAATGTGTGTGTGTGTGTGTGTGTGTGTGTGTGTGTGAGGTTTGTAATATAAATTTGCACGTTTGTCTGAATATTCTGTTACTCGTGTTAGATAATACTGCTTAGGTTTGCCTTTGTCACACACACACACACACACACACACACACACACACACACACACACACACACACACACGCACACACACACACATACCCACACAGCTGTTGTTCATCATTATACAAATAGTAATAATAAAGATTAAAAGTACATCATTTTGTTGTTGGGAAAGTCTGTTTTCTGATTAGGGAAGACCCATTTCAACACTGAGATTCGGTTTAGACAGACAGTAGGAAGGCTTAATCTCTCTCTCTCTCTCTCTCTCTCTCTCTCTCTCTCTCTCTCTCTCTCTCTCTCTCTCTCTCTCTCTCTCTCTCTCTCTCTCTCTCTCTCTCTCTCTCTCTCTCTCTCTCTCTCTCTCTCTCTCTCTCTCTCTCTCTCTCTCTCTCGCCACATTAGTCTTCTTTTGTTCCTCTGGCATGGACGAGAACTCCTCTTCTGGATGATAGAACTAGATATCTATCTATCTATCTATCAATCTATCTATCCATCCATCTATCTATCTAAGCTAACTCGCAATCTCTCTCTCTCTCTCTCTCTCTCTCTCTCTCTCTCTCTCTCACTCTCTGTCGCAACGGACTTTGAGTGCCTTACAAGTACATCAATGCCAGCGCCGCATAACTCGGTTTATCTTGTTCCGATGGCTCATCACACTACACTGACTATCCAACTCTGTCCAATGGTTCCGATAATCAATGTACCCAATTGGAGGCTACCTGCTCACCATCAGTCTGATCATGTCAATATTTCCTACTCGCGGCGTTATCCAGTGCCGAACAGTCACCATACTTTTGTCTCGTCTGTCCCTGTACGTCAACCTACAGTCAACTTAGCTTCAAACCTGAATGCCGTCTCACATGACATGATGACGAAAGTGTGTCATTACTGTGCCAAACTTTGAAAGTGTCACTCACGAACCGAACGAGATGATTAGTGGCGTTTACTGTGTGTTTGTACACAATTGGGAATGAGTCTGTGACTTTTAAGGGGACAAGCTGTTCGGAGGCAAACGATGGTCGAACGAGAAGCGTAATCAGTCGTCTAGCCAGACTCGCTTTCGTCGTATTTGTCTTGTTTAGTTCATTTGTGGCTTAACTCAACAATG
Organism: Rhizoglyphus robini; assembly: GCA_023373905.1. Classification (NCBI taxonomy): domain Eukaryota; kingdom Metazoa; phylum Arthropoda; class Arachnida; order Sarcoptiformes; family Acaridae; genus Rhizoglyphus; species Rhizoglyphus robini. The sequence goes on along the minus strand of JAKIJQ010000234.1, from coordinate 30,818 downwards.
CTTTCTCTGAGACTTACAACAAGTCACAACTCGTATCTCGACTCGACTCAACACTCACAAATCCACAAGCTCACATTGTACACAGACGAGTTGAGTGTCATCGATAACCTGATTCATTTAAGAACACACATTTTAATAAATAGAATATTGGCTAAATCACAATTCTGTTTGTGCATCAAGTACTGGGCAATAATAATACAGTAATTTATAAAACGAAACCAATTGACAGTAATCGTAGGACTGTTAATCGTGTGTGTGTGTGTGTGTGTGCTCTCATCGAGAAAAAGCACTTAAGACTATGATGATGATGATCGAGCTGTTCGAGTCGAAATAGCTGTGCTGTGCTGTATGAGTGTGTGTGTGTGCCGTGCCAACAGCCGTCTGTGAGCGTATGTGTTTGGTGTGCGCTCTCTCTTGCCAGTGCGCTCATTTGCATGCGGTCATCTGTGCCTTCTGCCTTGTTGATTTTGTGTCGTGTCCCACCGATCCCGAAACCTCCAAACTTCGTGTGCACAGTTGACACCACCGAATTGAACTCCACACCAACCATTGGAGATTCTGTATCCAGAGCAGACCAGCCAATCGAGTCATCATCACCAAGGTGCCCATCACCACTTTACCCCGCCACCAAGCCACTTCTGCACTATCCATGGACGCTGATATGATTCCAAAAGGACGCAATGGTATGTGTATTCTACCTTCTCTTACCATTGTTCACATTCAACATTGACCTTCTACTAGATGCTTCAGTGGACGTCAACTCGAAGCTGGTGCACGCTCTCAAACAGCTGCAGCTGGAGCGCAATCGAAAGGAGGCCGAACTGCATCTCAAAATCAAGCAGTTGAAGGCCGAGTATGATGCCACTTTTGCCGAGTTCGACGCCAAACGACGAGCTATCGTCACCGGTGATTACGTTCCTTCCGAGGAGGAATGCAAATACGAATTTGCCGATCCGGCTTCTCCTGAACCGTTTGAACATACGGAGAAGGGCATTCCCGGCTTTTGGTCGAACATCCTTCACAATGTGGAATTGTTACGTGATATTATCTCGCCTGCTGACGAAGAAATGTTGAAGTATCTGGTGGATGTGCGTTGCGTCAACTTGGGCAATCTTCTGGTAAGCCCACGCTTGTTTCGATTATATATTCAATGTGTTGTGTTGTATTCTTCTCTCGTAGGGCTTTAGGTTGGAATTTGAGTTCTCTGAGAACCAATGCTTCAGGAACAAGGTGCTGACCAAGGAGTACCACTACTCCACCAGAGAGGACTCCTCTAACCCACTAAAAATCAAAGATCCTATTGTGAGCCACTGGATGGGCTGCAAAATATTCAGTCTACTCTTGCCTGTGGAGATAATGCCCAATTATGATAAGATCGACTGGAAGCAAAAGGAGTTTGAGTCTTTTTTGGAATTTTTCGTTTCACCACCTGGTAAGGGTTTAAACTTTTATATTTTGGTTTGCTTTGACAAAGCTTTTTTTAGTGCCTGCAAAGGTTGACATCAAAATTGGCGAACTGTTGCGCGATAAGGTGATTCCTCGGGCAATAACCTACTTTACTGGCAGCAAGGGTATTGAAGATGATGATGAGAGTGATGAGGAGGAGATCGATGAGGAGGAGATCAATGAGGAGATCGAAGAGGAGGAGAGCGATGAGGAGATCGATGAGGAGATCGATGAGGAGAAGATCGCTGAGGACGATAAGGACGATGAGGATTCGGAAGAAAGTGAAGACGACTGTGGACCTGTCTCCAAAAAGTTCAAGTGTACTGGCTCTCGTGGTGGATGTGTCAGGATGGCAAAAATGTGATTTGTGAATGCGAACCAGTGTTGACGCCTAATTACAACTTCAGCTATGTTCCCATGTCTTATCTAACCTATCCCCACTCCACCCCAAACCAGCGATTTCTAATGAAACACTCACTTCTAGAGTAGCGTGTTCATAAATCAGCGAATCGCTGTAATCCCACCACTCTGTCTCGTTGTGTTTGCAACCCAATTGTGTTGATTCGTCATCTTCGGTCGAGACAACTCGACATCTACTCAGTGTAACTCTTATATCTGTTTACTATAAAGTAATATCAATTGATTGACACACACATTTATGATAATTTGGAGCGTGTTTGTGTGTGCTGGAATGGTGGCCTCTCGATCACTGTCACACTAGTGGACGAAAGATTGGAAACTTCGATGGAGTATCGTCAACCAAGTGGTAGAAGTCGGTTGACCGTATGACGGTTCTGTTGGATCGATCGATTTGTCCTAACCTGATGTCAACATTAGCCAGTAAGTCAATAGCCCTAATCAAAGACGAGCACAATCGAATGTGGCACTTGACCTGGCCAACCATTACAGGCGGACTTTCCTGATCGTATGGTGTCGGCTCGACTTGTCTCGAGCCAGAGCAAATGGCAATGCATTGCACTCGACATCGTTTGATACATTCTCAATTGACCTCTTCGGTACCATCAATGGTCTTCACATGCTTCACACGGCCGTACAGCTGCATCGGCTTTAACAGTGCCACCAATCACCCAACACATTCGAGCGGCTCATCATCAGTCCTGCAGACGGACGATCATACCTGTGAGATGCAACCAATTACACAGTCTGGATCAGTTCGAATAGACCGTTGAGTGCAAATGACGGTTAGTGATGTGATCAAGTATACACTACCAGTCGACTTCATTGGCACGATCCATTCGATCGACGGTCGCATTGACAATAGCCGACCACTGTGGTGCCGAACACGAGCGGGTGCTGAGGCGATCCGATAATGGCCCGACTAATGATCACTTGAACACGAGTAACATTTAAAGTGACATATTTGGTGGGGCATCTTGGTGGTCGGTGCCAAAGTGCCAAAAGCCAAGTCGTGAGATTTGCCGCTCAGTGAGCTGCCCCACACTGGACACTGACTTGATCGACAATTTGTGTGTTTGTGCCTGGTTGGCTTGCTCACTGCAGCACTGGCCAAGCCGATCTGTTTGTCATCGCTGCTGTCTCTCTCTCTCTCTCTCTCTCTCTCTCTCTCTCTCTCCCTCTCTCTCTCTGCTCTCACACAACCATTGCTCCGTGTCATGTCCACTGGTCAGGGCGCTATTTCCAACTGCCATTTAGTGCCATGGCCATTGCATTGCATCGACTTCAACTAGCTCAGTGTGCACTGTGTGTTGATTTTTCTTGTGTGCACACTCATTTGCGATTGTGCCTGTGGCTGACAGTGGCCAAGTTGGTTTGAGGCAAACGATCGTCAAACGAGAAGCATCTAGTCTGTCATGTTTGTCACTCACGCTCTCGCTTAAGTCTTGTCTTGTGCCGTACATCAACTCATCTCTACTTTTCCTCAGACGTACCATCTTGTACCAATCTTGTAGTGTCGTGCCTGGTGGTGGTGGTTTGCCTCACACATCGCAAATCGGGCGCATTCCTCTCTGTAGAGGACGGGCTGCTGCACGACAGTGCCATACTGGTGCAATTGGTTGGTATTGGTGTCGGCAACGTTCACAGTACCGTACAACACGACCGCTCCCTGTGCCAGGACCAATTAAAATTACACGAGTCCACTGTCTATCCATCAACTAACGACGCTAATTGACGATCGCTACACGCGTAGTAGTGTTGGCCCTGGCCGCCCGCCGGCCTGTCCATTTGTGTGTGTGTGTGTGTGTGCTCGGCTTGCAGCAACGAAATCATAGTTTGCGCGGTAGTGCTAATTAATTGTGTGCCATTAGCCAGACCAGCAACATTCATCAACCGACCAAATGCAAAATCATTGTACCGAGTATAGAAACCGGCAAGGAAAGATTAAGTAGGTGCTGCTGCATGTTACGATGTGCAATTGTTTGAAACACTCTGTCCAATGTGTCTCACATTTAGTGGCCAACAACAGACAGAGGACTAAATCATTGGCTCGATGCCACTCGTCGTGCATTAGTGACTCAAGGTGGGTCTCAATGACAAATCATTAATCGATATGAGATATCGAGTCCCGTGTTGATGTCTAAATGTCGCACACTGAATTGCACTGCAATCGTTTGCACACAGAGGTGCGAAATAGAAATCACCGTATAGGGCTGTGTGTTGGCCGGTCGGTCGGTGTGTGTGTGTGTGTGTGTGTGTGTGTGTGTGTGTGTGTGTGTGTGTGTGTGTGGCCTGATCAAGTGCCACATTGGATTGTGCTCGTCTTTGATTAGGGCTAATGACTTACTGGCTAATGTTGACATCAGGTTAGGACAAATCGATCGATCCAACAGAACCGTCATACGGTCAGGCGACTTTTACCACTTGGTTGACGATACTCCATCGAAGTTTAAGAAAAAAAAGAGACGAAACGGGCAATGGACAGTGTGCACCGGCAAAGCAGATACAGACCAGAGTAGCATTGTATTCTCTCTCTCTCTCTCTCTCTCTCTCTCTCTCTCTCTCTCTCTCTCTCTCTCTCTCTCTCTCTCTCTCTCTCTCTCTCTCTAGTATGTGTGGCTACTTCAAATGGCTCAGTGTGACAGTGGTCACACCAAGCAAGACACAACCATTGCTCATGTCTACTAGTCACCAGTGATCACTGTGTGTTGATTTGTCTTGACGAGTGTTTACACAATGCTGAGGCAACTTGAGACACAACACACCGACTCACAGATCACAAGAAGCAGCAGATGCAGCCTTTAGCTTAACTCAAATCGAAACAAACTCAATCGAACTAGATCAATGACAATGGCATCAGCCACCAATTGACCACATTTTAGACACAGAAGCACACAAACGATCTATACAGACCATATCAATATACCACCATGACGACCATTACCACAATCACTCGTTTGCTTATTGTTGTCGTCGAGAAGCAACCATAACCACAACAACAACAGCAGCAGCAGCCACCGCCGCCGCCGCCGCCGCCACCGAACGACACAGGTGAGACAGTCACTACGGTGACAATACAACACGATTTGATTGGTTGGTGACAAAAACAGGTAGAGTGACAATGGGCGCGATTGTGTGTGGCGCCTTTCATTGTTCTCGTTTAATATAATAGAAACACTATATACAATCCTACAGGTAAAGGTAGTAGTAAGGTAGATTAATCCTGTGTGTGTGTGTGTGTGTGTGTGTGCTCTCATCGAGAAAAGATGTGTGCAGAGAAAAGACTTAAAGACTATGATGATGATGACGATGTTGGCAAAAAGCTAAGACGCAGGCGAGATTGAGAGAAACAAGTTTCCACTATCGATTTGATTTCACGTTTCACCTGGCCAGGTAAGCGCCAGTAATGCATGCATGCAGTTGGAGAAGCAGATGCAAACAACAATACGAGGGCCTCCTCTGCCTTTGCCTATGCCTTCTACGAGTTCAGTTTGAAATTCGAATCTATTTCTGCTTGTCTAGTTAACTATCTCACTATGCCATGATCTTCGTCTTCATCATCATCAACATCAACGGCACACTCACACGAGATCAATGTGTCCGTGTGCCTGTTGTGTCCCTTCTCAAGTGACAATCAGGAGATTTAAGTGCACTTTTAACTAGATTTACAACACATTTAGTTGGCGACTACCAACAAACAAACAAAACAAGCGAATCATAGACATACCTGGGCTTCAGATTGGTAGGTCTGCAGAAAATGTTGCTTACAACACGCCAACACCAAGCGATCGACCGCCCGATAGTAGCCATCCCGCGAGTGAGTGCATTCAGTGGCGAGTGAGACATCCCGTTCGGTGCAAGGTAAAACGACAGTTTAGGTTTAGGCCAATGAGGTGAAGAGCCAAGAGAGCAGCAAAGGAGCAAGGAGTGTGTACTTTGGGCAAGAGATGACCACTAGATCAGAACCGAACAGAATTAGACCAAACAGGAGCGAACGAAACGGTGCGCTGTGCTGATGGAGGTGCTGCTGCAGCAGTGACTGGTGTTTCAGTAGTGTTTGGTGAGCACTGATACTTGTGGTGACGGGGATGATTGCGAGATGTCTATCTGTGAACAAGTCTGTTGGCGATGTGCACCAATCCAGTTGATGGATACAGTTAAGTGACTCGTACTTGATTTAAATGAACTCACATTGCCAAGAAATCCACAAACAGTAAAAATGTGAGCTGGTGTGCAAACCTTAAAATGTGGCGCAACTGTGTGCATCGCAGGCCATTGTGTGCGAGACCGACAAAGAGGATCTTATTGATGTTCGTACATTGAAGTGTGCCTGGGAAGAAGTGTGCCCATTTACATTCGAGGGCCTTTCCATTGCTCGTGTCCATGCATATGAGCACTTTGACAGCATTGAACTACTGCATCAAACACCACTGGAAGAAGTGTATTTAGCTGCACACTAAGACCCGAAAAGTGGTTGAGGGCAACTTTTAAGTAATCTGACCCAAGCCCTGTTAGGTTCCAAACACACAAGCCATGATGGCCATGATGGCATTGGGGTTTTTTCCACTATCCAATCGTCACTCTCATTCTCTTCTCACATGTTTGTGGTTTAATTGTGTTCTCTGGAACAACCAGTAATCACCCGCACCACTGTGCAGTTCATCATCACCGTTCAGTTGTCGATCTCACTCATGATTTCGCTGTTATTATTAGACTAGTGACTACATCACCACACCAAAACATGAATGTATGCATTGTTCGACTGAAGATGCCACTAGTAGAATAAACTCTGGTACATCTTATCCCGAATGTGGCGTGACGAACTTGGGTGCTCGAGAGGGTACAGAAGGGGTGAGCGTCGGCCACGCACATTAAAAAGGCTAGGTTGGACTTGTGAGCAGAAATGAGCGATTTTACTAGGGCAATGGTGCCGTGAGTAATAATGCGAGAAATACACGAGAATAAAGGGGTGTACAGAGAAGGTGAAGGGTGTTGAGGTTTGATGGCGCACGCCGGCCTGAGTCGGGCGTTACCGAGATGATGCAAAGAGGGCTGACCGGACGGAAGTGTCGCGACCAGCTAGGGACTTGGCCGTCGTTATGATGAGAACGGGACGGAAGTCTTGAGAAAGGAGAGGCTCTGGGAGGCTGGGCTCGGGACCAGAGGAAGGTGACGATGGACGTCGGTGAGATCCGGGCGACTAGTGGAAGTGCTGGATCTTGAGGTGTCCGGTTGGAGGACGATGAATACTGGCAGGATTCGGACCGGTACCAGTAAGAGACGACTTGGGCGTCTTGAGATTGGGACGGGTGTCCGTGAACTCTACTGACGAGAGAGAGAGGGGTGAGTAGGCAGTTAGGACGAGCACGCGTGTTCGTGCTGTCATACCCAGGCTTCGGAGATTCTCTAAAAGTTTACACCGTGCTGCTGCCTTCCACAGTGCATTGCACTGTGTAAATTTGTGCTGATTTTTTAGAGAGTATCCGATGCCTGGTCATACCGTAGACTGTACTGAAGAATGACGGTTAGGCAAAGGCCTTATATATGCGAAAGAAGCGGGAAAGGACGACGCTCCGACGTTGCTGTGTGGAGGGAGCGTACGTGCGGCGATCGTTGCTTGCTAATGAGGGGTCGCCCTGAGAAGACGTACGGGTGGCGGTAGTTTGCTACGGCGGCTGCCGAAGAGGGCCGTTCATAGACGACGTACTCTTTTGTGGTCCACTCGTGGAGCCACACGAACACTCTGGTTTGGTTCGAGTATGACATTGCACACAAGCGAGGTCCGTTCACTTTAGCCGGATTCGTTTTTTTTTTGCAATTGGATGTACGCTTGCTTATGTATTGATTCTTATTACTGCTTCGCCATCTCAATAATAACACACATTAATGGGTGATATGGTCTACAAGGGCAAAATGGAAATACACTACAAAAACATTGCTCTCTGCGCCGTTATAAGTCACTCTCACTTGCATTAACACTAACAAGCCGAACCCTGCTGCTGCTCCAACCAAAATAGCGAATCTGAACGAGGATTGTCTTCAACTGATCATCAGTAGGATTCCCATGTGCGACCTGTTTAAGTCCGTGAAACCAGTCTGTGAGCACTGGCAAGGACAACATGTTCGAGCCTTGGATGCACGCCAGCATTTGATCCTGCATGAGGAGGGTCTAAATCCCGAGGATCCGAGACTGGTTCCGCCTTATAAGCAGTATTTTCCACGACTTTTGAGCGGAAAAGAGATCCAGATAGATGGTCTACCTTGGGGTAAAATCGATAAAGATATTCTGAAACAGAACTTTCGATTCATTAGCCATTTGACTATTTTCAAAGAAAATGTAAATCGCGCATACTTTACAAAGCTCTTTGACGTTCTCGAGTATTTTAAGCCTCGATTGACCTCATTGAGAGTGTACTGGACTGATTGGTATGAGACAGATGGCAACTTTGTCCTGTCCACCATGAACTCACTGTTTGAAGCAATCTCAAAGTTGGACTCTCTGACTCGTCTCGAACTGGTACTCGAACTGCCATTGAAAGGCAACTTTAAAGCAATGAAAGCAATAACAATTCCGTCCACTGTCACCTTCCTTCGTCTTGAGATCGATGCTGACCCTAAAGACGAATGGCTGTGCAGTACACTGAGCCAACTGGTCGAGACAAATCCAAACATTGAGCTAATCTACGCTCGTTTTAAAATTGCCAACTTGCATCAACTTGACCCAAACAGTGCCAAGAAGCTCACCAAGCTTGCGATTGTCATGGACCCTGAGATTGGAATGGAAGAACGCGTAAAGAGTATTTCTCGTTTTCCGTCGGTGACATTTTTGAGAATGGATCATGTGTACTCTGCTTTGAGGAATAGTAAGGAACTGCTCTCGGGAATTCACGCACTCGAGCAGTTGAAGCATGTCGAGGTGGATTTGCGTAGAAAACCTTTTCATTCACGACATGACGCGCCCTTTCCACCTCAGTACGAAAGTTAACCGTAATCACCGATTGTGCTGATCGAATTCGTGACATTGAACCACGATCTCACTTTCCAAACATTGAAAGATGCGAAGTTATTGTCAATTGTGACAGAAAACGATTCTATAGGCACGATTGTCTACCACAACTGAAGCAACTATTTCGTAATACTCATTTGAAGACACTAAAAGTGAACGGAACGTTGATCCAACCACCCGCACCGGCTGAACCATCTTCAGCTGCTCCATACGAATGGGATCCGAAGCTGATCGATGAATTGGAACTCTATTTGGCCAAAACCTGACTACTGAGACAATGACCATTAGAGTCAGTGGTGTTGTTGAAGACATTTGTAATGTTTGAATCAACTCGACTATCACAACACAACAACTTTGCGCCAACAACAACAACATTAGCATCTTCAGACACAGACACAAACACTCTTCTATGTAATCTCGTGTACTTTCACAATTGCACACACACACATTCTATTCTGAATTATGATTATGATTATCTATTAAAGTATATATTTGCATCATTTTCTATTACTATTTGTTGTATGTCTTTGCTCGTGTAGTCACAACAGCACACACACACACACACACACACACACACACACACACACACACACACACACACACACACACACACACACACACACACACACACACACACACACACACACACACACACACACACACACACACACACACACACACACACACACACACACACACACACACACACACACACACACACACACACACACACACACACACACACACACACACACACACACACGCACACGCTCATCTGAGCAGCATCATAGCAGTAGTTCCACTCTCACGGGACTGTCACGGGCAAGGGTTTCATCCACTGGTTTTGAGATATGATGATGTCCTTTAGTGTCACACCGAGACTTCAATTGAACTGTCTCTGGTGGGGCAGTGCACGAGGGCATGTGACATATTCTCAGTTACTACTGGCTTGAAGATAGAGAGAGCGAGATATATATATATATATAGAGAGAGAGAGAGAGAGAGAGAGAGAGGGTGAGAGAGTGGAGAAGAGTTGGCCAGAGAGAGAAAGATGGAGAGAGAAAGGGAAAAAGAGGTAGAGTGGAGAAGAGATGGCCAGAGAGAGAAAGATGGAGAGAGAGAGAGAGAGAGAGCGAGAGAGCGAGAGCGAGAGGAGAGAGGGAGAGAGAGAGAGAAAGAGAAAGTGCACATTACCTTCGACCAGAAGCATTTCGATTCAAATCAGACGCTTTCTTGTTCTTGCCCGGATTGGCGGTCAGTGCGTCTTGGTCCAACTTGTCGTGTGTACTTTTGCTTCGCTTCCAAAGTGACGCAATCTTCGAGTTGATTTTGGTAAAGGAGTTTTTGGTACTTGAAGAGGCCTGTCCACCACTGCCCGGAGGAGACGAATAGCCCGAACTGTTTGAGTTGTGTGAACCCAAATTGTGCGACGAGGAGGAATTGCTCAGCTTAAACAGGAATGAGCTGCCCTTGGAGGAGCTACCTTTTGTGCTGCTGTTCGAGCCTTTGTTTGCCTTGTTGGACAGCTCTTGACTACTGGCGCGCTTCGATGTTGGCAGTGGCACCTGCGAACTGTTGTTGCTGAGGCCACTGGCCGAGCCAGCATAGGCCGACTGAGAGGAGCCATCCGAGCCAGTGCCGCAGCGTGCCGGTCAAAGTACTTCGATGCGGTCTTGATCTGTCCACTGTTGGACTTGCTCTGGAAGAACTGTTCATGATTGGCAATGACCGTATTCTTGTGCGGAGCGGTCAACATCAGATCTTTGTCCTCAAAGTCACTCTTCTCATTCTTGCTTTGCTGTTTGCTTGTGATGCTGCTGCCATAGCCACGACGTCCCACAGAGTGAAAGGTAAAGTTGTGATGATTCGAGTATGGATTCGATTCACCACCAAACTGTTCCACGTCCGATCCACCACCAAACGAGCCAAAGTGAGTGCCAGCACCCAGGTCGAGCTGAATCGAAACAGACTCATCTCTCACTCCACTTGGTCGTTTGTGAGGCGATCGCGAACGGCGACTCTTCAGTGAGTGACTGTACCCAATGGGCATGACTACCTCGCCATCTGAGAAGTCCTCATCAGTCAGTTCAAAGTTGTCGCGAACCAAATGCCGTGGGGCGGCACGTTGATGATAACGTGGCTGCGGGGATGGTTGTTTGTTTATTTGCGACTTTAGAGTATCCATTGGATTGTGGTAAGCAGGAATGGTGCGTTCTGGAAGTTGTTGTTGTTGTTGTTTGGTTGGCGAATGTTTCGATCGTGGCTTCACATAGTCCTGTGGCAACACTTCTGAGATGTCTGTGTCTGAGTCGACCAAATTGTCCGAGTCCACTGCCACTTTGCCTGCCTCCAATGTCTTGTCGGTTGTGTTGTTGTGTTGTTGGTGCGGGTTTGATCGTTCTTGTTATATGATCGCGTATTGGTCGAAGATCGGCCAGTGGTGATTGTAGTTGTTGTTGTGCCATTGGTTGTACCATTAGTCGATGATCTATCTCTACTTCGTGGCAGCGTTCTCGAAGTTGGCGTCGGCTCCATGTCATTGGTTCGATCCGCACGCTGCTCAACCAACAGATCATCCGTCGACTTGGTCACTGCCAGGTGTTTGCTATTGTTGAGGCTCGACGATGACATCAAGACCGAGTGACTGGTGGTGGATGGCCCGCCATCTTAACCGTTCATGCACGACTCCACCAAATTGGTGATCTCTTTTGCACAGTTCGATGCGACCACTGCCACCAAGTCAGAGGACGACTTTCGAATGGGCATTGGATCGTAGGCAATGTCAGAGATCTCAGATGTGATACTCGCCGTGCTCTGTGACTTCAGTGACAAGTGCTCCATAATCGAGGGTTTCTTCTGATTCTCGAGCAGACTGTGCACTGGACTGTCTTCAAGTGAACTCGCCATTCGGGGCGCATTCTGCTCCAACAATTGGCCATACTCGTTGTGGGCCTTTTTCGTACTTGCCGAAGAAGCTCGCGTCGTGTATGGATTCGATCGGGGACCACTCGAGCGCACCATGTTCGACTCGGTGCTGCTGAACATCAGCTGATGGTCGTCCACGATTTGTTGGATCGAACGTGGAACAGTTTGGTGATCAATCGAATCCATATTCGAATCATCACAACTTTACCTTTCACTCGGTGGGCCGTCGTGGCTATGGCAGCAGCATCACAAGCAAACAGCAAAGCAAAAATGAGAAGAGTGACTTTGAGAAATGGATCTGATGTTGACAGATCAGCACAAGAATACGGTCATTGCCAATCATGAACAGTTCTTCCAGAGCAAGTCCAACAGTGGACAGATCAAGACCGCATCGAAATACTTTGACCGGCACGCTGCGGCACTGAGTTCGATGGCTCACGAAGACGTGTACCGCACTGGCTCGGATGGCTCCTCTCAGTCGGCCTATGCTGGTTCGGCCAGTGGCCACAGCAACAACAGTTCGCACGTGCCACTGCCAACATCGAAGCGCGCCAGTAGTCAAGAGCCGTCCAACAAAGCAAACAAAGGCTCGAACAGCAGCACAAAAGGTAGCTCCTCCAAGGGCAGCTCATTCCGGTCCAAGCTGAGCAATTCCTCCTCGTCGCACAATTTGGGCTCACACAACTCGAACAGTTCGGGCTATTCGTCTCCTCCGGGCAGTGGTGGACAGGCCTCTTCAAGTACCAAAAACTCCTTTACCAAAATCAACTCGAAGATTGCGTCACTTTGGAAGCGAAGCAAAAGTACACACGACAAGTTGGACCAAGACGCACTGACCGCCAATCCTGGCAAGAACTTGAAAGCGTCGGATTTGAATTGAAATGCTTCTGGTCGAAGGTAATGCGCACTTTCTCTCTTTCTCTCTCTCCCCCCTCTCTCTCTCTCTCTCTCCCTCCCTCTCTCTCCATCTTTCTCACACACACACACACACATCTCTCTCCCTCTCTCCATTCAGCACATCGACCGACACACACAACACACAGCACACACAACATCAAAATCAAACCAACTCCATGGACCGTAATATAAACTGCATACTTCACGGCATTGTCTTGCTTGCTTGAAGTGCTTGATGAATTGGCTTGTTGATGGTGGTTGTGCCATCCAACGCACATTCAACAAATAAACAGCGACAGATGGTTTGGTATTAAGATTGTGCATGTAACAAAGCATAAGATAATCGAAGCTATAGACCGAAATGAGACTAATTCGATATGATCTGTGTGCGCTTGGCCAACAAACGCAAACATAAACGCATTGAACGAAACAGTTTGCTGAATGACGAATCTAGTTTGACCGAGATGCAAAGGGCATTTGTGTGTGTGTGCACAGAGAGAACAGTGTAGAGTTTATTGAACATTCAATTGGCAGTGAGTGAGTGACACAGTGAGTGTATTTGTTTGTGTATGCGACTGTGACAGAGAGCGAGCGTGAAAATGTTATAATTGTGGAATGCCAATGGCTTTTAGAGGTAAAAATTGATGTTGGAGTGTTGCTGATTGAACAATAATGCTAAGGCCAAATGCCAAAAGGTTCAATCATCATCATTTGCCGGGTGCTCAGTTAGATACTTTAGATTTGGTCACTCGAGTTGAGATGCGCTCGGATGGGTGCCTTGTCAATGCAGGCAATACAGAACAGATATCGGTGGCCACACTCGGTGGCGGATAGTAGTGTACGTCTATTTCTTACTGCCAATTAATTAGCCAAAATCGGCAATCAATATGACATGTTTGTGTTTGCAGTCTGAACTGAGTGACAACACAAGTGTCATTGCCTTTCCATTGCCTAATAGACTCGATTCGATTAGGCAGGATTGTTGCATTACATTGAGCAAATAGACGGTGCGGACTTGTTGTCAATCAGTGACTTAGCCACACAAATGAGTTGATGAATGGTTCGGTTTTTTTCGAGTGCAGATTTAGCCCTCGACCTCCTACACCACCATCAGTGAACAGACCTTGTTGCATCATCATCATCATGTTTACTTACAGTTGCCCCTTGTGGTTCTGGATATCATCTTCGACTATTTGCCGATAGTTCACACACGACTTGTGCTCGTTGCCAATGTATTGTACGAGTAAGAGTTATACAAACATACGGCAATTGAACACAGATTTGATTCTATTTGTCAATTCATGGAGTGTGCGGGCGATCCAAGTGCAGAACACATCAATCACTGTGAGGTGGAGGTAAATAGAGCAATCGCTCAGTTCTAGTGATATCAATTGGACAGAATTTATTGAAAATTCCATTGGCAGTGAGTGAGTGCTACAGTGAGTGGGCTAATTTGGTTGTGAGTTAACTCGAAATAACATTGATTATGTCATGATTATGGAAAGCCATACAGTTGGCCATCACTCGGTGGCGATGATCTAGTTTGTGGGACAGAGTATAGAGGCCTGTGCTCGGCACCCGAGATGAGGAGGATTCTGATACGGCTACTGGCCACACGAGTGGGTGCAAATGATCGAGTTAGTAGGGCAGAGTGGTGTGGTGATGATGATGGCTCCGGCCAAGAGAGGATGACGATGGCAATGTAACTTGAAAGCCTTGTGGTGCAGTTTGACATCATTCGGTGGCGATGATCCTACTGGTGGGACAGAGTGGAATGGCAAGTACAGGTTCGGTACAAGATGAGCCAATTTGTGAGCGTTACTTGTCTGGCCCCTTGATGTACACATCAGGCCGAAGCCACCAAACGAATGCGGCAGGACGCAATGATGGAGTGTCTGGGTAGAACCGCAATGGATGGGCCGAAAGAACCAAAGGCGACCGAACTGAGATCACAGAACATCCGAACATCACTGAATACACTCAAAATTGTTTCAGTGACGGGCGACTCAATCCACGTTTACTTCATCTTTCACCGGGGGCACGTCTATTGGCCGATGGAGACGGTGTCGACACCTAGTGAATGGCATTCATATTAAACGAGCTGTGGCATTGATGATGGCGTTCAGTTGTTCTTGGTGGTCGTCTTCGTTGTCAAAGTTGATGTTCGCGGGCTCAATGACCGCTTCTTTGTTGGCTAGACGTTCTTGACGCTTTCGTGTCCGTGTCTCTCATTGACAGTTTTGTTTTACTTCGATTGGTTCATCTTCTTCTTGTTTTTGTGTTGTGGCGGTCAATTGCCTCTTCGGATCCGCTCATATCATTGCATGACGATACACTCGACTTTGTTTGTGTTGGTGACAAGGCCATGGAATTGCCCGTTGGATGCCTCATTGCGTTGAGCATTTCGGTAGTGAGTCGACGTAAACACATTGAGCTTGAGCTGTGGTTGATTACAAGGCTTGTGTTGGCATCGAGTTAGAAGATAACGAACCAAATAGGAGAGTACAGTGCCAAAGACGAAACAGAGTAGACAGATGTGACATCATCATCAAAATGCATATAATCGTCGACAGAGGCCATCTTTTGAGTATGCAGACTGTTCTGTTCAACAGGAGCGATTGGTCCGAGGTTTAGGCCAACGTATAGCAAAGCACCCTGTAAAGACAGAATTGATTAGTACATAGGCAAACCAAGAAAAATAACAACAACAACAACAACAACACGGTATCCGAGTTAGGTTGAGTTTGTCTTTCAGTGTACGGCAGGATAAGGCCAATCAAAGTGCTGTTGATCGAGATTCCGAGTTGATGATGCAGTCGATGTAGAGTGGCCGATCGTAACACTGACACTCGACACAGCATGACGACCGTCCATGTAAGCGCCCGAAATCAAACTACTGACATTGGCACAGTTCGAGGGCACAAGAAGAAAACACTAATGGAGCATCAAGATTGCAAGAAGAACTCGGTGCACGAAAGCGTGCTCAACTGCCACCGCCACAAAGACCAACAACACAACAAGAACAAAGCGAGAATGGTTGCACTCGCGTCTGTTGTTGCTTTATGAGAGAGAGAGAGAGAGAGAGAGAGAGAGAGAGAGAGAGAGAGAGAGAGAGAGAGAGAGAGAGAGAGGGAGAGAGGGAGAGAGAGAGAGAGAGAGAGAGAGAGAGAGAGAGAGAGAGGGAGAGAGAGAGAGAGGGAGAGAGAGAGAGAGAGGGCGAGAGGGCGAGAGGGCGAGAGAGGGCGAGAGAGGGCGAGAGAGAGAGAGAGAGAGAGAGAGAGAGAGAGAGAGAGAGAGAGAGAGAGAGAGAGAGAGAGAGAGAGAGAGAGAGAGAGAGAGAGAGAGAGAGAGAGAGAGAGAGAGAGAGAGAGAGAGAGAGAGAGAGAGAGAGAGAGAGAGAGAGAGAGAGAGAGAGGCAAACCATCACCCTCCGGTACAGTGAGTGAATGAGCGAACGAGCTAGTAAATGTTGGCAAAATTGTTTGCGCAAACTAACCAGCGGAATTGTTCCACAATCATCACTCATATGGCACAGAAGGCAGAATATAAAACACCATGGTGCGCAACATACTACACTGATCAAACAGAACAGAATTGACAATATGGCAGTGTCTAATTGGTCTAGTGTATCACAATTCTGTTCATTGAGTGACTGTATATCTTGTGCAATCCTAATTGAGCCAAATGAATGAAAAAAACTTAAACTAAATGCATTGAGACGCTAATATGTGTAGTGCTAATTGGTGCGGGCAGTGGTACAAACAAAGTAACACAAGCTCACAACAAATAGTCACAGAGATTGAACATGTAACGAATGAATCTGTTCCGGTTGTAAGGGCTGTGTCGCATTGGTGCCATTGGTTGGCATTGGTATTGTATCACTCACAGTAACGTACACTCGACTGCTCCCTGTGCCAGGGCCAATTATGATTACACGAATCCACTAACTAACGACGCTAATTGACGATCGCGGGATGTTTTTTAGTACTGTTGGCACGGGCCGCCCGCCAGTCTGTCCATTTTTGTGTGTTTGTGTGTGTGTGTGTATGTATTAGTGTTGTATCATTGCATCGGATTGAATGGACACGCATTTATATATTGTCCAAACATGCGAGTTTCATTATCACCCATATTCACAAATGAAGTGCAGTTAGGCACAACTTAAGTGGATAGTCTTGTCTGGTTTGAAAGCAACTCGTGGTGGTGGTGGTGGCACACACGCCACAGTCGATTGCTAGCCAAAGAACTGTCTGTGGAGCAAAAGTGGCGAGGAATCGAATGTATTCCATGAGACGGTCATCTCAATGCGGTTGGATGCCATTGGCAAGATCTGCTTCACAATTGATCAGAGCTTTTACAGTGTAAGTGTCACTACTTTCTATACAAAACCGAACTAATGTATACTAATTTATCAACAATTAGGGACTGATTCGTATCAATGGCGAACGAGTTGGCAAGAAGAGCTACGAGGTAAGCGAGGGCGACAAGATTGACTTCATCAAAGGCTTCAATCTGGACAAGCGAGACCAAATGGACATCAATCGAGTGAACATTCTCAAGGTGGACGACAAGGCTGCCTCGTCGGGCCGAGTGATGATTTCATTTCGCAAGACCAACAATCTTACTGTGGCCAACTATGAGCGCGATTCATACGAGATGACCTAAAAGAGGGCACTCGTCTCATTACGTCCAGAGATGATCTAATTGTGAACTATTTTTACTACTATTCTGCACTCAGTTCTGCTCAGTGCCACTGATCTATTGGCTCTTCTGTTCATTTGCAACCTAACTAACTCGGTGTTTGTCTCTGTCTATTCCTCTGATACCGTCTGCACTGATTGTTCATTGAATCAGCAATGACTGAGTGGCCACATGTCACTCAACTAGCCAATATCATCATAGAGCAATTCCTCAGGCCTCATCATCATCAATCTCACCACCGCTGCCGCCACCACCACTCGCAAGCATCAATGTGTTCATCACATTTTGTTGTTGTTGCTTGTGGCACAGTCACAGTCACGTACTGTCTCACTCAACACAATTCTACGATTAACCTGAATGTTCCATTTACAAATCACGAACGCTTGGCCTGTGTTTAGACTACCAGACAATGGCATTCTAATTATGTTTCGTTTGCCACTCCACCAAGGTGATGTGTTTGATTTCGATTGACTCGTGTGCACTGCCTTCGCAATTTTCCTCGACATTGTCCAATCAGCCCATTTCTCTCGTTACAAACTCGGTGGTATTCTAGCGTCTTCACTTTGTTGGCCCAATCATCGTCTTCATTATCATCGCAAACAACGAGGCCAATTATGGCAATATGGTTGCCAATCTTAATTTTTATCTTTAATTTTAAACCGATCCCATTTAACCAGCATCCTTATTGTCTTGTCCTTTACATACTACTTTGTTTTCCTCTCTCTCTCTCTCTTTCTCTCTCTCTCTCATCTTACAATAAGCACTTTTAGCATTAAGTTAATATCTTTATTTTAATACAAATGCTTATCAATGATAGCCGTTTCAATAATAATAATACGCAAATCAATGTTACCAGAAACCTTATTTCAACCTTCTGTGGCTTGGACATGTTTCAAATTAGCAGCGATGTAATCGATGCATTTGCGATTGAGCACCTCAACTCTGTACGAGTCTGATTGGACAAGGAATTCGTTCTTCATGGATGCATGACTGGGAATTTTGCTCTAGACTTTGCAGTTTTGTCTTTAGTTAGACAGTGTTCGCAAAAGGATATTTGACAAAATTCGCATCCTTGACGTTCTTGATGGATGCATGATGGATGAAATTAAAATCTTGAATATATTAAGATTCTAACTAGGAGGAAGAAGTAGCTTAATTTGATCATTTATGGCAAGGCAATAGGAAATGTGCAATGTTAACAAAGTGATGATGTATGATGAGCTGGGGATCAGCTTATATAGATACAAAGGCAAAGCATGTTTAGAAAAGCAGCTTAGGTAAAGTGGGCGAAAGCACATATGGCGCCTACACAGATGTAGAGCACTCACAAGCAAGGTGGCAAAGGCAAACATAAGCAGTATTACTTAATACGAGTAACAGAATATACAGACAAACGTGCAAATTTATATCACAAACCTCACACACACACACACAGTCAGTGACTCTCTCTCTCTCTCTCTCTCTCTCTCTCTCTCTCTCTCTCATCCCGCTCAAAGCATCGACCACTAACTAACCAACAACCAACATGCCGTGCCATTGCGATGTCAAATCGGTCGTCGTTCCATCGATCCTGTACTACAGCTTTGTGCAAATCAAGGAAAAAGTGGCCACTCTCGCCCATGCCAGAGCCGACTTCATCGATTTCGACTTCGTAATGGATGGCAACTTTGTGGACGGCATAACCTTTGGGCCATCGTTTGTCAAGTACTTTACTGAACCCTTCCCGTAAGTGCTCGAGCTTGTACACATGACTAATGACTTTTATGCTCTTTTAAAGGCTTAGAGAGAGAGAGAGAGAGAGAGAGAGAGAGAGAGAGAGAGAGAGAGAGAGAGAGAGAGAGAGAGAGAGAGAGGGCGAGAGGGCGAGAGAGGGCGAGAGAGGGCGAGAGCGCGAGAGAGGGCGAGAGAGGGCGAGAGAGGGCGAGAGAGAGAGAGAGAGAGAGAGAGAATCGAGAGCTTCTAGTCTCCTTACTTGAACAAGTTCACTTCTGAGGCTCAGGCTCGATCTCATCCAGTTCTAACTCGAACATAGAGTTTTCAACGGCATTTGGCTTGGGGCTGACTGAGTACGAAGATCAAACATATGATAAATCAGTCACCAGCCAATGACCAATGGTGCCCAACGGAAGCTACAACACGATATCAACAAGAATACAAAACATCTTTACATCTTCTGGCCCCCCGTCTCAACTACATCAACGTTTGATTAGCCTAAGTGTCCATTTGTGAGCCAAAAGCCGTTGAGCCAGTGTGGCATTTGGCCATCATCATCATCGAGCCGCTTGCCCGAGTGCACTGTGTGCTACTGAGTGCACTGTACTGACGCTAATTGGTGCGGTCAGTGTTGCAAGCAAAACACACACAAGCACACAACAAATAGTCACAGACCAATGGCCAATCACTTTGCGTGTATAAACACATTTATACACACATCCACTTTCTGTAATCCACATTCTATCTGTTGCTTGTTCAATTACTTAACACAAACATAAACACGTACGCACATTCCACACAAAGCCCTAATATGAAATATAATGTTCTACTCTATATTGATGTTTCGAAGTGACATCATCATCACTACTTTCATTAAATTATACGTGTGACTTTGATTTGATACATTGATTTTGTTTGTGGATCTTGTCTAGTCCTAGTCTTGTAGTCCATTGACCAGTTCTAACAATCCACTTTGGCCAGTGACTTGATCAGCGCTTGGTGTGTTTGCCTGGCTCACTGCCGCACTGGCCAAACAGATATTTTTTGTTCACCGTGGCCGCTGTTGCATCATGATCAGTCTTACACACACACACACACACTCTCTCTCTCTCTCTCTCTCTCTCTCTCTCTCTCTCTCACACACACACACACACACACACACACACACACACACACACACACACACACACACACACACACACACACACACACACACACACACACACACACACACACACACACACACACACACACACACCTTGTTACACTGTACACATACACAGCTGTTGTTCATCATTATACAAATAGTAATAATAAAGATTAAAAGTACATCATTTTGGTGTAGTAGTATGGTTTGGTGTTTTGTTGTTGGGAAAGTATGCTTTCTGATTAGGCAAGACCCATTTCAACACTTCGATTCGGTTTAGACAGACAGTAGGAAGGCTTAATCTCTCTCTCTCTCTCTCTCTCTCTCTCTCTCTCTCTCTCTCTCTCTCTCTCTCTCTCTCTCTCTCTCTCTCTCTCTCTCTCTCTCTCTCTCTCTCTCTCTCTCTCTCTCTCTCTTTCTCTTCAGAGAATAGAGAATGATCACACAGATCATCAGGGATTCACACAGAATCATGTTTCACAAAGAAACACTCAGAAAGAAAGAAGAAAGAAAGGTTTATTGAGACGCGAGCTCGATGTTACACAAACATGACGAGTTAAGCAAGTGAGCACAAAGCAGCTGCTTATATAGTGAATCGAAGGTTCGAGAAGCGTCTGGAAAATTTCGCTTCTCGAACATTCCACACTTTTCTACTTTTACAATCTCGAATGTTCTCGATGTTTCTATATATTACAAGTTTGTTCTAAATGTTCTAGAATGTTCTAGACTGTACAGGAAGATTCCAGACAAACCTAATCATATATCTCAACACACCCCCTGATTAGGTACTGTCTGACTGGTAGAATCTTCAATAAGGACCACCCTTCTTCTTAACAAAGTAAACGTTGTCCTTCGGACCATCATCGATTCGCCGTTGTTGACTTGCAGAATACAGGAGATGAGCCAATTCGCCAGTTAGCGTGCCAATCAAGGAATGGATCTGGGTCATTCCGCTCTTTTTGCCACCAAACTGTACAAGATTGTCAGAAACAGGTTCAGTATCAGATTCAGTGTCAGGAGAGTTGAGTTCAGCGTCAGTTTCATAGCCGAGTTCAGAGTACTGTTTAGAGTCAGGTACCGACTCAAATTTAGAAACAAATTCATTGTCGAGTTCAGAGCCAAGTTCAGATTCAGATTCGGATGCATGTTCCAAACTGATTTCCAAATCACCGTCGTTCTCAGTTTCTTCCAAGTCAAACTCATATTCTGAATCTGGATCAACTTCTGAATAGCACTTAAGTATACTTCTATGGTTGTCAATCAAAACTTCGGGTATATAACCAGAATCGTATTCCAAATCTGAATCCAGATCAAATTCAAAATCTTTATCAGGATTAGAATTGACTTGGAGTGTAGAATCACCAGGGTCTATTATCAGATCGTATATAGGACCGAGAACTAGTTCTTGATCAGAGTCCAGAGCTAATTCTTTCGATGTGTCGAGATCACTATTATCCTCAGTTTCATCAGAGAGGATATGCATTGCTACAGCTTCGAAGTACTCCTCTTCTGCATAAGATACTCCCTCGCAAAATATTCCTTCACCCGTCGAAATCACACTTTTGGGATTAGTTTGAGATAATTCGATAGCACTCGTGGATTCACAGTTGTTCACTTGTAATGGTGTCCAAGCAGCTTTGGCTGTTGTCTGTCCAACAGGAATGTCTTCTCTCATTTGTTGGAGCTGTTTGCCAGACACACTCTCAATCGGACGTACAACTTCATCTGGTTGTGGAACAACATGAGACATGACAACAGAATTCGTGAAGTAAGATCTATCACAAGGAGAGCCAACATCACCATCTCTGCCCTTGGTTGAGTCAGTCGTGCATTCGTCATTGTCCTTGTCGGTGTAGCTAGATGAGCTATAGCCACCAATGTCATTACCGTTGGAGGATTGTTCTGACTGATCATCAATGTTGTCATTTCGCAATGGTCTACTTTCATTAGGTTCGTTTCCACCATATTGTTGACCACCACATGATGACATAGGTAAGACATACGAGACAAGTTCACCCCCTGACTGGGAAATCCTCACTTCAATTTCCGTGAGCAAATCTTCGGAAAAGACAGTTGATCTGTTCTCGTCCATCTCTATGCATAAGCAATCGTCATTAAGTTCAGGCTTTTCACAGAACGGAAATACTTCTTCAATGAACTTCACGTTTCGTTCTGACGTAATATCGTCTGTTTCTGAATTCAAGATCTTCAGAACAGCTATTTCCTCTTCTTCTGAATCTCCAAATATGTGATGGCAATCGAGATTCTTGACATACTGTACAGAATCACTCGGTTGGGTATATCTGTACAGGTCGTCGATTCGTTTCCCAATAAGGAATACACCATCGTCACTACATACAGTAGCTTGTTTGCCACAAAAATGCACTTGGAAACCTTGAGAAGTCAACTTGTTTACTGAAATCACCATGGCATTAAACTCGGGAGCATATCTAGCATTCTCTAGATTCAGCATTGATGACAGATTCACATTTCCAAAACTATAGACACTACTGAAAGAACGATCCACCAAGTACACAACTGAAGTATCCGATGTGTTTGTCCAATCGATTTCGGACTTGCCACTGGTAAAGTTCTTGTCGGTTTCAGATTCAATCAGCCAGACCATAGAGCCATTACTTGACACTGCTGAAGCACCCACCTCTCCATCATTAACGGTCATAACAGGCGACACATAGGTTGAAATGCACTCAGAAGCGAAATGCCCAGTTCTACGGCATTGATAACATCGCTTGTTGGACTTCTTGTTCTTGACCAAATAGGCAGAATTTGCTGGTTTTCTTCGAATTTCGTTTAGAAAATATCGAATGTGTCCCACCGCTTCATGCACAGTTTTATAAGTAAAGAGAATGTGCTTGAGACACGAAAGTTCTCCAGTCAGAGAGTCAATCAGAGAAAGAAGATGAGAACGTTCACTTGTAGTTTCTCCAAGCACTTTGAGTTGACTCACATAGTTGGCAAGTTCCTTTACATGTTCTTCAAACTTGTCACAACTAGACAGACGCATACTGCGTATTTTCTCCTTGATTAGCCAACACTTTCTTTCGTTGTTGCTATCACAAAGTTCACGAAGATGTTCCACTGCTGCATTTGCAGATGATGCCGACATTACATCATACTGATGAACTTCGTCAACTGAATGCAGGATTTCACTAATCGCGGCGAGATTACGATGATCACCAGGAAGGGGGTGCTGGATTGCTTCTTCACACCCAAGCATGCCAAGCTGGTGTGACAATGCGAGGTGCCAGTACTTGAAGTTGTACTCAGTCAACTTCGGGACTGTCAATCCTTTGAGGGTCAATTCAAAACGTGGACACACAGGAGCAATAGTTGCACTCATGATAGTCGAAAGACCGGAATTGAAACGACTACGGCAACACATGCCAATCACAAAGCAAATGCTCACAAAGAGAAGAATCACTGGGAAGGATACCGTGACGGTCACAATCTTCACAGATGAGAGCTCCATTGGTTGGCTCGTGCTGATAACGTGTTGCAGGATACAGAGAATGATCACACAGATCATTAGGGATTCACACAGAATCATGTTTCACAAAGAAACACTCAGAAAGAAAGAAGAAAGAAAGGTTTATTGAGACACGAGCTCGATGTTACACAAACATGACAAGTTAGCAAACTGAGCAGCAAACAGCTGCTTATATAGTGGATGGAAGGTTCGAGAAGCGTCTGGAAAATTTCGCTTCTAGATCTTTCTACATGTTTCTACTTTTACAATCTCGAATGTTCTCGATGTTTCTATACATTACAAGTTTGTTCTAAATGTTCTAGAATGTTCTAGACTGTACAGGAAGATTCCAGACAAACCTAATCATATATCTCAACAACACCGCCTTGAAGATGCGCCCAGGATGGTACACTCGCGCAATGAATGAAGTAGAGATGTTGAAAGCAACTCAAAGCCATCCCAATGTGGTCCAATATCGCGGCTTTCTGATGCTCAACAAGCCGACCGACGACAACCCTACTCCTTCCTCGCATTTGATCATCAAGACCGAGTACATGATCATGACTCTTGAGGAGATGTTGTGTCACCACATCGAGCAGTTCTCCTACCAGGCCTCTGTCCATTTTGCCAAGAATCTCAGTGCTGCTGTGGAGTTCATTCACTCTAAAGGAATAGCCCACCGGGACATTCATTGTGCAAACGTGATGGTCAACTACGACAAGAAGGCAATCAACAAGGCCGGCCAACTGATTGAACTGCCTTTTAAAGTGATCGACTTTGGCCGCGCAAAGCGATACGACTCGCTGTCCACGATCGCATTGCTCGAATGTGAGTTCAACGGGGGCA
Source organism: Rhizoglyphus robini (assembly GCA_023373905.1). NCBI lineage: Eukaryota > Metazoa > Arthropoda > Arachnida > Sarcoptiformes > Acaridae > Rhizoglyphus > Rhizoglyphus robini. Next base: position 6,233 of record JAKIJQ010000234.1, on the reverse strand, counting down.
GATTAGGTTTCAAATCACCCGAGAAGAAGCGCAATCCCCTTCAACCTTACAACCCGTATAGGTCGGACTACTTCTCTGTTGGCGTGACTGTGTCTGAAGTCATCTACGGTCTCGATCAGTACCGGGCGATCAAGGCGAAACACGTCCGCTACGATGATGTGGACATTAGTCCCGTGATGGAGCGATGGAAATCGCAGGCCGCCGACGAGGACATGGCCTTCTTCCTGTCGAGTGTCAAGAAGCTGATGTCCCGTTCTTGTTATGCTCGACCTACGATGAGCGAGTTCGCGAGTCGGATCGCTCGTCTGTAAGCTGAAGGATGGGTGGTGTGTCTGGTTGGGGGTGAGTGTCTGCTCAATCCAGCCAAGACTGCTGCACTACGCCACATTCCCGGTGCCTGAAGAAGGGATCGATGATAACACAATGGACACATCGAAATACTATGTGTCTTACACAACACAACAACATACATTTCCATTACAGTTGTACCACAGTCTAATCCAATCTATTCATTCAATTACAGTCAACAACAGCCCACACTCTACACTCCACTCACTACAATATGACACTGCTCAATTATTTCTGTGATTTCCAATAAATTGATTTCCTAAACTAATGAACATAAGCGGTCATCTGATCATCATCATCACGGTGCAGGTTGTGTTGTATTGACATTGCCACGGGCATGTTCAGGGCGGCCGACTTTGGCCGATTGGGTGAAATATTCCATGCTCAGTATAAGTGACTGATCGATAAGTATCAATTAACTATTACGAATTACATCAAATTACTAACATTTGTTTGTGTCCTTTGTAGGATGTTCGATTCAATCTGGTACTCTTTGGCTCTGCAGCAGCGAGGAGAGGGCACCTCGCCGTGACCTCCGCCAACCACCCACGCTGCACCCATTCTGCTGCAGTCAGCTACTAGCGCCAAGTAGTCATGTCCATCCACTGCATTCGGCTTTACTGGCGGCCCAATGACGGCACCCAAACTCACTCAATGCACTCCCATTTGGACGGGAGTGACTGTGCTGCAGTCAGCTATGGCCGGCAAGTGCTGCTGTACATCCACTGCATTCGGCTTCACTGGCGGCCCAATGACGGCACCCAAACTCACTCAATGCACTCCCATTTGGACGGGAGTGACTGTGCTGCAGTCAGCTATGGCCGGCAAGTGCTGCTGTACATCCACTGCATTCGGCTTCACTGGCGGCCCAATGACGGCACCCAAACTCACTCAATGCACTCCCATTTGGACGGGAGTGACTGTGCTGCAGTCAGCTATGGCCGGCAAGTGCTGCTGTACATCCACTGCATTCGGCTTCACTGGCGGCCCAATGACGGCACCCAAACTCACTCAATGCACTCCCATTTGGACGGGAGTGACTGTGCTGCAGTCAGCTATGGCCCGCAAGTGTTGCTGTACATCCACTGCATTCGGCTTCACTGGCGGCCCAATGACGGCACCCAAACTCACTCAATGCACTCCCATTTGGACGGGAGTGACTGTGCTGCAGTCAGCTATGGCCCGCAAGTGTTGCTGTACATCCACTGCATTCGGCTTCACTGGCGGCCCAATGACGGCACCCAAACTCACTCAATGCACTCCCATTTGGACGGGAGTGACTGTGCTGCAGTCAGCTATGGCCGGCAAGTGTTGCTGTACATCCACTGCATTCGGCTTCACTGGCGGCCCAATGACGGCACCCAAACTCACTCAATGCACTCCCATTTAGACGGGAGTGACTGTGCTGCAGTCAGCTATGGCCGGCAAGTGTTGCTGTACATCCACTGCATTCGGCTTCTCTGGCGGCCCAATGACGGCACCCAAACTCACTCAATGCACTCCCATTTGGACGGGAGTGACTGTGCTGCAGTCAGCTAAGGCCGGCAAGTGCTGCTGTTCATCCACTGCATTCGGCTTCACTGGCGGCCCAATGACGGCACCAAAACTCACTCAATGCACTCCCATTTGGACGGGAGTGACTGTGCTGCAGTCAGCTACTAGCGCCAAGTAGTCATATCCATCCACTGCATTCGGCTTCACTGGCGGCCCAATGGCGGCACCCAAACTCACTCAATGCACTCCCATTTGGACGGGAGTAACTGTGCTGCAGTCAGCTAAGGCCGGCAAGTGCTGCTGTACATCCACTGCATTCGGCTTCACTGGCGGCCCAATGACGGCACCCAAACTCACTCAATGCACTCCCATTTGGACGGGAGTGACTGTGCTGCAGTCAGCTATGGCGCCGAATCTCATCGTCTTGCTTCGACACCTCCGCCCGCAGCAGCAGAGTGCACCAATCCACAAATCGGGGCCAATCGGTTCAGCGTTGCTCGGCTGATTTAGTGCAAGCTAAGCACAGGTCTCGCCGACAGAGCCATTGCTCGGGAGAGTACTCGTACTCGTTCATCTCCATTCTGTGACAAACGGCTCATTTCTGGAACACCGTGGTTCGGGTGGAGGTGGCCACTGGTCTCGCCAACAAATCATATAATGCAGCACTCTCATCCATTCAAATCCAAACACAATGTGATAGACATACATACACGCTCGTACAGACAGACAGGGAGGTCATATGTCAGAGGTCAAGTCAGGTCAACCCAACACACCCACAGGACTGTCCACTTTACCTGAACCGTTTTACCGTGCATAGATTGGCCAAAACACCTAATCCACACGAGCACAAACACATCACTCTTCCCATTTAGATTATTAATTATGAATTATGAATATTTCTATTATATTTTGTTATGTTGATCACTCTAGGCTTGTCCACTATTGTTTACAATAATAATACACGTTGTATTGTTGATCTATTTCAATATTTAAATTAGATTTAGGATTTAATGTGCAAATAGACAGGAAGATTGTGTGGATATAGCCTGGTTGAAATTTGAATCCTAAACTCCGCTCACTCACCGCAGCAGCCAGTCTGCAGTCGTACACTTGGCCTTTTGCTTGTTTCTGTTCGGGTTTTCCGGTGTTTTTGGTGTCTTTGACTTTATTCGGCACACTGTGACCTTTGTCCACTCACCATCAACCCATTCACTCTGTACGACAGGTCTCGACTGTGATCGTGTACTGTTTGTGTTTGCCTCGTACTCGCCGTCGTCCGTGTCCACGGTGGTGGCCACCACTCATATCTCTGCACTCACAACACCGTTTCTCACGCTCAGTGTGTCGTTTTGCTCGTGTTGATGTACTGATTCGTGTCGACTGGTGTTCTCGTGTCTGTGACTACTTTCTCGTGTCAACTCGTTCCGTTTTCACACCCACACACTCACCACCCATTAGTGAGCAATGCCGAGCATTGCCAATGCCATTCGTGTAGCAGGCCGCCGAGTGGCTTCTTGGTGGAGCACCATCCGTGGTGCTAACTACAGCCTTGGCTGCATTCGCCGTCGTGGTCCACCACGCTACGAGGCCAATGATGATGTTGTGCAACAGGTTGAGGTTGGTGCCAACCAAGAAACCGAGTCTATGACATTGCCATCATCATTGCCACCGCTTGTGTCTATGCCTGCGCCAGAGCTTGTGAAAGAACCTCCGTGTTATCGTTTCGTTTTGGAGGAGAATGCAGAAGGGATCAGCTCTCGTCTGGCTATTGACTCTTTCGGGGAAAAGGTCGGAAAAGGCACGTTCGGACAGGTGTTTGTGGGCTATGGTAAGCTCTCTGATGGGGACACCACCGCCACTCGATATGCACTGAAGGTACAGTCTCGCAAGTACATGACTGGTGAAGCCAAGAAAGCGTGGTACTCTCATGCTCAGCGTGAGGTCAACATTCTGCAAACTCTGCATCATCCCAACGTGGTGCATATGTTCAGTTATGTGTTCCTGGACAAGACTGACGCCGACAAAGTCTCAAGTGCGCAACACATGGTGATGAAGACATCGCTGTCCGATGATTCTCTTTCTGGTCTGCTGAAGAAAATCAACAAACTTTCTACTAGTGCTTGTGTCTTTCTTGCCAAAGAGTTCTGCGATGGGCTTGAGTACTTGCACTCCAAGTTCATCTGTCATCACGATCTCAAATCTGGAAATCTAGTGGTCAACTATAGCCAGGAGAATGCCGACGATGAGGCTCGACTGTTGAGCGTCAAAATCATCGATTTTGGCCATGCCAAACGCTACGACTCGGCGGACCAAGTGATCGAACGCCACTTGACTGCAGGAACGCCCTTCTTCAAGGCCTTGGAGAAGGCCATTGGCATTCCGTACGACCCGTACAAATCTGATGGCTTCTCGCTGGCCGTGACCATCTATCAGGCATTGATGGGTAGAAAGGAACTGAAACTGGCCAAGAAGATGAACACTAGTTTCTTCGCAGTCAGTGTAGAGTACATTGCTTCGTTGAAGCAGCTGAAGGAGGAGGACAAGGACAAGAAGAAGTACTTCCTGGCAGCAATGCTTCAGAGTCTGTTGATGGAGGACCCTAATTTCCGTTCTTTGGTTGGTGATTTCGCGCGCAGTATCGTTGACTTGTGAGGCAACTTGATGGTGTTGTGAGTGTGAGTGAGTGACTTTCATTCAGAACTGATCAACACAAGACAGAATCGACTCTCTCAATTGGCAACACAAATGAACACACACACACAATCACCAATATCAAAACAACAACAACAACAATGACAGAACACACACACACAATAGGGCAACCGTTGAACACGACAGTCTATTCCATATATTACAATATGTGGCACAACAATCAATTATTATTGGGCTATTTTCAATAAACAGTTTACTTATTTTATAACGAAAGAATCGCTCTCTTAAATTAAAAGCACATTTACTCGTATTGGACGCGCGTGCACACACACATCATAAGTCAGTCAATCAATCAGTGCCATGCATTGCCATTGGCGGTGCAGAGAGGGCAAGATGCCAAGAGAGAGAGAGAGAGAGAGAGAGAGAGAGAGAGAGAGAGAGAGAGAGAGAGAGAGAGAGAGAGAGAGAGAGAGAGAGAGAGAGAGAGGGAGAGAGAGAGAGAGAGAGAGGGAGAGAGGGAGAGAGAGAGAGAGAGAGAGAGAGAGAGAGAGAGAGAGAGAGAGAGAGAGAGAGAGAGAGAGAGAGAGAGAGAGAGCTAGAGTCAGCAGCCGAGCCGAGACGGCAGCAGCCAACTGAGTGGTCATCGGTGCGGGCAGCGTATTGAATCGGTGCCCTGTACCTTCGCTCTAGGCAGCACCAACCAGCCGAATGACTTCATTCAGACCATGGTACAGTGGTGCCACACCTATGGACCACCACCGCCAGAAAGAAAAGAGTCTATCACCTCAGCCAACAGACTGTGTGTGTTGTGTTGTTTGTGTGTTAGTGATACGGACCACTCGATTGATGAAAGCAAACACATGTCTAGGTGTGTGCGATGCTGTGGGGCGCGCACATACAAGCGATTAGTGTCCAAATAGAAAGGGAAAAGTGTCAATCAAATTCAGTCGGTCCATGCATCTTATTGACTATTGACTTAGGTGCTGACAAAAGTGTCTGTTTGGGGCAACCTTGCCGCCGTGTGCGTGTGAGTTCTCAATTCATTAACTAATTGAATTCAATAAGTGACGAGAGCTTTTGTGTCGAGCATGTCTATCAATTGGCAGTCGGTATCAGTGGAACTTGACAGTAAGATGCGAAGTACGTCTTGCGACGTGTTGGAACGATGTTCCGCGCCTTCGCCACCACCGCCCTCCGTTCACAAGCCTGTCCGTGTTTGGACAAGGTTGTTGAGCATCGAATGTGTCTTGTCAATGATTGTCAGATGCGAAGTGGATGTGGAGCGAGAGAGCGTGTGTGTGGAGAGAGAGAGAGAGAGAGAGAGAGAGAGAGAGAGGGAGAGAGAGAGGGAGAGAGAAAGGGGGAGAGTGAGAGAGAGAGAGAGAGAGAGAGAGAGGGAGAGGGAGAGAGGGAGAGAGAGAGAGAGAGAGAGAGAGAGAGAGAGAGAGAGAGAGAGAGAGAGAGAGAGAGAGAGAGAGAGAGAGAGAGAGAGGCAAACAACACAAGATAGTAACCAATTTTGAGCAGAATTTGTCCTAGAAGGAACACGATGACAACACCAAAGAACTATTTGTCGAGATTCTGTACTGTTGATAAGAAATGGCGCAGAATGACTGGCCAGAGGGGAAGGAATGTTGTTGTGGTGCTGGTGCCAGGGACATGAGATTGGTCAAATTGAACAAACAACCACAACAACCTCCACCACCACCATCATCATCATCTTCATTTGCCAGATCAGT
>JAKIJQ010000233.1:0-218436 GCA_023373905.1 Rhizoglyphus robini | reverse complement strand
ATAAAGTCGAACCGCCGAAAGTTGTTGGTTTGCAAGCGTTCAGCTCAGTGAAGACAACAGTCGATGAAACATTGTATTGGACCATTCAGGATCGTACTCACCATTGGTTTGAATCTGAACAGATGGTAAAATTGTTCGAAAAGTATTAAGATGATCACCTCAGCTGAGAGGGGCTTTGAGAAAAGGACTCAAAGTAATTTTGATGAACTCGTATCCGTGATGATAATTCGAGATCTTCACTTGGCAATGAGATTCGTCGAGGTTCGTCTTCTTATTTTTCAAATCATCAACTTACTCTGATCCATCCGACAAACAGATTCCTCGCGTTGACATTTTGAGGAGGGTCAACTTGAATAGTTCAACTGTGTTGAAACAAGTTAAGGTGGTCACTAATTTGGTGAAGAGTGATTTCCCGTGATGGTGGTTTTGAAAAACATTGTCAAGGCGGGGAAATCGTTCTGATTTTAGTCAAGCTACAATAAGCATTTTCATAGGTATGATAAATCATTCATTTTATTTACATAGTGCACTTTGGTGGTGAACTTATAGTTGGTTTCAGCCATCCATTAACCCAAGTAGATCACTTGTCGTGATTTACTGATTACAATTCTGATGATGATGATCCGAATCGGTGCTGTTGTCCCTTTTTAAATTATGCCTTTGCCATAGTTCCCAGGCACAGTTTCAGTATTTTGGTTGTTACCTTATTAGTAAAATGAGTCGTGAGGAAAGTGTTTACCAAGTCATACTTTGATTGCTTTCCATCATTGTCGGTGTAGTTGTGCGTAGTGAGCGTAGTAGATTGATGTTTTTTGTGGGGTGCTTTGTTGGGTGGTCGTATTAGACGGTGATGATGAAAGTGAAGTCAAGGTCAATAAGCTCAAATTTAGTTTCAGGAATGTTCAATGATTATTATTCAAGAGACGATATCGAGTGTAGTTCGTTTTCGTTATTGATAGTGGGAAATCATCACGAGTGTCCACATTTAGGAAAACTTGCACAAATATGCGACCAAAAACGACCAGAGAGTCCAGTAACTCCAAACCAGTGATTATATCAAATCTTCAACGGTGCCACCACCACCAAAGTTAGGTGGCATCAGGATAATGAGTTTGTCAAAAAATTTTCGTTCTTGTGGGAAGATCAGAAATATAGTTTACGACCATCGAGATACTTCCGAGAGGTGTCGTTGAAGGGAATGGAAAAATGATTCATTTCATCAAATCGTCTTCCACCAAGAATTGCACCAAAATGCGTCGTCGAGAGCAGGCACTGGTCGGTAAGTTAGCCCATCTTGGACAAACTTGATCGAGCTGGAGTGGGTCTGACAGTGGGATGTGATCAAGAATGACCAAAGACAAACGTCTGGTAGGAGTCAATGTGGAGACATGCAGGACAGAGTAGCAGTGGGACAAGTCAGGACGATGTGAATCGATGATTTACCCCGAACGACTCGCTGCCACTACCGAACAATGATAAGCTAAAATCCACAGCAAATTCAGCGGAAAATTGTTAATTACAAACAACGCCATTTTGAATTTAACAAAGCCATATGTCTTTATCGCCATGGTGATCCATGGGTCAGTGATAAGACAAACCATAAACCAAACAAATCATTTATTATGACAACGACATATATGCACTCAGTCAAATGGAAAATTAGAAAATTTGGAAAAGTTTGTTTTGAATAACAAATTACCAAACAATGGAAAAATTCATTTGTTTGTTTAAAATTAAACCTTGTTATTTTATTGCCAGGTGAAATGTGTTTTAATAACTAATTGATCATTCAGTCTTGGATGGGTTATGGACTTTTATTTCCCCACCCAACCAGTAACAAGTGATGTGAACATTTTACTCTTGAGCGACAATAGACACCTTATTACAGTTATATTGGATTAATTTTAGTTTCATTTTGTGCGCCGATTCTAGTGTAATGTATTGATCTTATCGAAAGGCATAAACAATATTCAAAACCATCAACATCAATGTTCTGTGTAATAAAGGAGTTGGTGAGATGGTATTCAATGATTTTCTTCAAGAGTGGTTCATCTTAGTCATCATGATATCTCATGATATTATGATCTTCAGATACAAATACAAAATGATTGATCATAAGTAAATCCATAGATGTGCAATTTGAATAAGTCCAGTTCTTGTATGCCCTTTTGTGCCAACTAGTTTGATAATAGTGACAAAAAGGATTCATTCTTTGTTCTTCACAATGCACGTAATAGGTTTTAGAATTTCTTGTCAGTTTGAAATCAACTGACCACGGCAGAAGAATTGAGCACAACATTACATACAATACAAGTTGGTACTATACAAGGGAAAATGCATGTAAATTCCTGATTATACAGTGATAAAGCAAAGTGTGCATAGTAGAAATTGAACGAATATTTCAAAACTTTAGATTAATTTGAACTAGTTTGAGACAAATATGGCAGAGCTCACTTTCTTTTATTCTGAATTTTTAATAACTTCACTTAATTGATTATTGCTGCTTTTTGCTTAAATTCACACTTTGTTGTGTTTTGTTTGTTTGTTACTTTAAAGTTGGGTGGGGTATTGGGTTATGTTAGCTCAGGGGTCAGTGACTTATATCATAAAGATAAGATAAAGAATGGATATATTTTCGTGGGAAGTAACTGATATTTAAACTGTAATACATGTTGGCTTGTGGTTTTAAGTACGTGCAAAAGCATGCCCAGCTGCAAAAGTTTGTAATGTATCGATGCAACAAAATGAAATAATATTTCTAAAAATATATATTCATTTTAAATCAACACATTTTGTTCTTGTGTTTGTATACGTCATGTCAGCACATTTTACCCAATAAAAATTATCATCTACCTGTTCAACAGTCAATTTTGTCTTCCACATCAATTTCACCTTCGCGCTCTGTAGACGTGTTCAATCAATAATCGAGTGTCATCACTGCATTGGCAAACAGACATCACTCAAATTGTTTTACTCATTCTCAATGTCCGACTTCTTACTGAACATTTGTACTTTTGGGTTGGAACACGATTCGGCGCTGAAACTCAAAAATCGACTTGCAGCGGCGACACGATAATGAACCGGATCCTAAGTGCCCTAGATCCACCGTCGACTGGTTAGTGTGCATCGTGTTTTTCTGAGATTGGTATTTTGTTCCTTACAGTTCAACACTCGACCACTTTCACCTCCTCTAACCGCCCACTATCCGGTGCTCCGCATCTGATCTCCACGCTGACCAGACTCACTGGTTCGTCTCACACTTTTCGGTCTTTGTCACTCATTTCCGGGACAGAAACAACGTGTTGCCGAAATATGTCGTGAAATCAACGAATCTATACCAGTCCCTGAAACAGTTGGACCTTTGTGCGGAACTTTCACCGTTCTACTACCACAACGTTGATCCAAATGTAGTGATCGATAGCATTACTTTGATCGTTTTATAGAAGTTTACTATTGAGCTCTGCAGGTCTCAGTTTGTTTGGCTCCGTTGGACCGGCTCAATCTGTTGACACATCGGCCCGCAATGCACCAGAACAAGTGTTGACCAACCATGGTTGGGCATTGCACCAAATGCACCTGTTTTATGCTTATGTGCTGATATGGTGAATCATCTCAACGAGCTACATTACACCAAGTCACGTGATAAAGTTTTTTTGTCATAGATGCATTAGATGACTCATCTTCGGTTTCTACAGAAACGACCTATGGAAGCCAAATCGGACACTCAACCGAATTGTGTTACTCTTTAACTGGGCTGCGTTCACTTCTGTTTGGAACAGTTGAATTTGAAGGAAGTCAAACCATCCTGCGCGCTTACATCGAACAAGTCCCGCGCAAATTGATCAATCTGCCGCACTGATGAACTCAAATTGCGAAATCTCAATTTAAAATTAATTTGGGACTTTCAAAAATCGGAAACAAACAACTCGACTGTAAATAAGCAATATCACACATTTGACAATACAAGAAGATCATTTTGGGAAACGTCGTCGGAATTGAGTCTTCACTTTCTAGGTGTTTTACAGCCATGGCCAATTTGCATTTTGTCACATTTTCCCTCAATTCGATCAGCCAACCTTCACCTCGGAGACATCACTTTGCATGCTTCTGGATTGAACCGAATGTGACATTTTGTTCAATTTTAGTGGAACTCACTAGTGGAGTTGTGTATGTACCAGACAACACAAGTGGCAGCAATTCCACATTTGTTTAGTGTGAAGCATCGTCGAAGATGGAGGTAGATTTGTTTTTAAGTGAGCCAGTCGATCGAAGTCGGTCGTGGACAAGCGGGCTGGTAGCCGAGACCCGAAGACCAACAAAAAATAATTGGTTGGGGAAAATCACGAAGAGAAAAGGAATTTTATGGACAAAAGAGAATGCGATTGTTTTTGATGAAGTAAAAATTAGTAGATTATCGAAATAGTCTAAGATCAAATATTCAAGAGTAAAAGGTTGATTATGATTCGCCCGCGGAAGCAGTGATAGGAAGTAGACAAAGTATTGCAGATGAAAGTAGTTTTAATTAATAAATTATATTGGTGAATTGCAAAATGGTTATTGAATTGTTGGATTATAGAGATGCTGCTTGAGGGCTTGTCTGTAGAGCATTTTGAGGTGAGAAGACGCAGGACTCGTTCACTTGTTGGTTGGTTGCTGTAGTGAAAACACACGAGTACATCACCAATAGCAAATTTTTCGCTTGTTGATGCTCGCCTGTGGATTGCTAATGTCGTCATATAGGTCTCGATCGGTGAACAGGACCCACTTGTTGTCCGCCTCTATGCAACAGTGTCATGTAAGTGACCATTGTTCACGGTACCTCGATGTTACTGGTGCACAGTGCAAGAGTAGTTGTCTTTTGGTTGTACTATGCTCTGAGTGAGCCGAGTGTCAATGTCCACTGGACAGTCCCGTTTTGGCGCTATCGGAGTGAATCGTTTGAGATGAATGAGCAGTGCTTGTGGAACCGCGGTGGATAGCCTTTGCTCTTGGAGGTTATTGTTGAGCGCCACAACCGACACCACGTGCTTTGTCATACTGAAGAATCTATATTGGTTAAAAAGTGAGGATGTTAATGAATAGTTATGGTAGTTAGAGAGCAGTTATTAGTTAGTTGTGTGGGTGTTAAATGAAAGTTAGGATAGTTATGGAACTTGTAAAAAAGTTAGGAGCAAGGTTGAAATATGTTTTATCACTCTCAAGACTCATTTACCTCGTCGGTAATGTATTCGTTGAGGCAGTCTTTCAAGGTGGGCAAATGAGGTGCAGCGTTGCCTCAAGAAGTTGTACATTCAATTGCCGACCCAACTGTCACACTTTGCTTTATAATCGACACGTGTGACAGGTGAGCACTGATTCCACTTGACTAATCATCGTATTGAGCCAGGAAAGCTGTTGTCAGTGTAATCGCAAGTGATAGACTCAGGCTTGTTGAGCATTGACTGGTGCTGCGTTGTGAAGAGGAGTCCGCTCTGCACAGTTCCCTTCCCGGTGAAGCAAGTCCAACAGTATGGTCATGAACTCTTGTGCGTCTTGCTGATGTCCCGACTCGAATTGTGGTGCTTCACGTTGAAAGACCTGATTGAAGAAGTCCGCGCCTGGCTTGAGGGTAGTACTCGTCGGCGTTTGCCTCAATGGATCGAGCTTACATAACTGGTACAACCGACAGCTCAGTGCCGCTGTTTGAATTGACCAGAATTGGCGTGTACCACGAAGTACTGCCTGATTACACGGCTTGTGTACATTGTTTGGAAGCATGCGTTCGCATAACAGGTGAATCCATCGTTGGTAATGCCACAAAGCTGGTACTGATGTTTGGCACAGTTCTTCATGGAAGGCTTACTCGTTCTCGCTTGCAGAACTTGCTCAATCTCATCGTTCCACTCCTCGCCAGTATCCTCTTCATCATCGCCTTCTTCGACATGTTCCTCGACACCCACTACCGTCATTGACCGACTTTGCAGCAACCCGCAGTTTCATCACAACAAGAAATATCAAGTAGTATGCCAAAAGCCAACAAATGCATCACATCTACGATCACAATCAGCAAGATGCACCATGGGGCCGTGGTTGGAACAACCTTGTACCGGGAACCAAAGAGAGAAAACAGTTGAGCAACCACAAAATGGTACAGCCAACGTAGTGTTCCAGATACACCAGAAAAGCTTCAGAAGCCAGAAGCATCACCACTACCACTCGTTCACCTGTGATCAAAATGGCCTCGAGATCTGATTGCTAAATTAGTAAAAAATGTAAAAAGGTAGAAATATTAGAAAAATTTTATAAAGCATTCAAACAGACGAATGGCGTACACATACCGAGGCATAGAAACCCTCGTGGGCAAATTGATGGTACAGAAAGATGGTGAGATTCACCAAAAGTAGTCTGCAGTAATGCCAATGAGAACATAAACAGCCAACTTCTTATGCTTCAACGAGTCGGTACGGTGCCGAACTGCAGGATTCATCGAGGATTGGGCGTGTAGATTCTTGCGAGGATAAAGAAGAGCGTGCACAGAAATAAGTGAGAAAGACACGTTTTCGAAAAACTTGGCACAAATGACGTGTGGATTACGATGTTTGGGAGGGTTTGTTATAGGAGAAAGTGAAAATTTATAATTCGAAAAAAGTTTAAGCAATTTGTGTTTGCTTTTTGCTTTTCATATTTACTTGCAAACTAAACTGTAAAATACACACAAACGATTGTATCGAATTAGACAATCGATACTATATAGATTCGATATCTTTGAAAATACAAATGTATTTGAAATATAGCTATAAACAAAATGAAGAAATAAAAACAAATCAACATATTGCAAAATGATAAAAAACTTTTTAAAGTCCGATAAACGAAAGCATTTGTGCATGCGTGCATGCTACTTGGTACTGTCTAAATTAGAGTCCCCAATGGTCTGAAAAAATAAACCATAAATAGGCGAACTACAGTTTGATTTTGCGAAACCATAATGAGCCTATAGTTTTGGTTCGGTTTATGAAATTTTCATAAAATAAACTGTTCCCAAACCATTCACAAACCATTTCCAAACTGCTTCGTTTTTTCTGAATATTTTTAATTTTAAATTTAATAATCCCATCGTCATATTTGACTATGTCTTTTTGTAAAAAAAGTCCAAAAAGCTGAATTTATTGAATCGTCAATTGATTTGTTTGCTGCCATTTTTGAAGAAAAACTTTGCATAAAGGTGATTTCAGTTTGTAAGACCGCATTTTTCATTTTACAAAAAGATCTCAGGTCATGGTTGATCATGTTTCATTCATTGTAATATACATTATACCGAAGACATTTTTGGCAAATTACGTCGTTTCCAGAGTTATTTAGTTCTTGAATTGCACCAATCACAAATCAACAGGAAAAAAAACAACTCATTGTTTCAAATAGGTCTAAATTTAAGTCTAACAGCTGTAAGTTATTCCCTGATACTGTGTCCAAATTACAGTACATCATTAGAAATCAAGAAGAATTTGATTGATCGACTCTAAAGTAAAGTAATTCTGCTATGCAATAAATAATCTTTAATAAGTAATCTCAGATTACTAATCTGCAATGTAATAAATACTTGACAGTTTGCCTTAAACCATTAACAGTTTGGTTTTAGTTTGGTTTGGTTTTGGTTTGGTTTCAGTTTGGTGGCAGTTTGGTTTAGTTTTAAAAATTTCCACATTTGGGGACCCTAGTCTAAATAAAGACTTAGACTCTAATGAAACATATCGGACTATTTGGGAAGTTAGGGCAAGTTAGGGCAAGTTAGGGCAAGTTAAAGAAGTTTCGATATCGTTAAATTGGCTAAAGTTTTTAATGAGATAATCAGCTCCAAAGTTGAAAAAAGTACGCCAACTTTGGACATTGATAAATCAAATTTGGATTCAAATTATTGCAACATTCAATTTTTTAGATCAATTCGTTGTATTTTATTCTATAAGTACTTAAATTTCTAAGGAAATACAATAAAAAAGATCATTTATAGATAATTTATGATAAAAATACAATCAAATGTGCTTTGCGGTGAAAAACAACTTTTTTGGCTAAATTTTGGTTAAATTGAATTTTGCAGTCTATGCCACCATGCCTTCGTAATGCAAGTTTGTTTCTAAATCCATATTTAAACATAATTAAATGTGTAAACTCATTAGCAATAAGATTACTCAATTTTATTTTTACGAGTTAATCGAAAAAATTCTCAAATTGAGATTGCTTTTGTGATACTCCTGGTGGAACAGAAAGTCAAATTGAGTGATTCTTGAGCTAGTAAATTTTTCCGGACAATTTTTTTTAAAGAATATGCTATTTTGTTTAAAATTCATCATTCCAGAAACAAAGTTACCATAACGATGTCTGAGTTTAAAAGATTATATTATAAATTTGGTTTAATTAAATATACAAATAGTAGCAATGCGCATGCTCTATAAAGTGAAGTTAACTATAATTTCTGTTTTCGAATTCCAAAAAGAGTTTTCGTTCTTTCGCATAACCCAAAACTACAATTTCGAATTCTATTTTGGATTGTATAATAACGAGTACATTTGTCTGACGAGTTCATTTTCTAATTTGGGTCCTACTTCTCTACTCGCTTCGTGACCTCCTTTTGGGACGTGCTCCTCTCTGACCAACTGTGACCTCTCCAAGCTTGGCCTTCTGAGTGGCCTCTACTTGACACCTTCGTGTTCTCTCTGTGTGACCGACTAACCGGGCTCTGTGACCCACTCAACGTAACGATGAAGCTCATATGGATGCCACAGATCGTGACCTATCTCCTAGTGGTGGTGGTCGTTCTTGCATGCCCAACCGTGACAGCATTCCCAACTCAACTCACTTCTAATGTAAGTATTCCTTACGATTGTGAATCGAACTCTAACCCTAATCATGACCCTTCTCATACGTCTCGCCCTCAGGAGGTGTGCCATCACTTGAGAGACGGTAAACTGCAAGTACTGGCTATGGGCGTCATCCGTGCTACGCCTTACCACCCGAACAACCTCTGGATCCTCGTGGAGGACGGCTACATGTTTACCCAACCCTCGTCGAACTTTCAGATCGACTTCAAAGCGAAAAGTGCCTTGCTGGCCATCGATCAAGAAGTGATCGAAGCTGATGAGCTATTCATCAAAGGTGGAGAACAGTCCCGACGACTCGTCAAATGTGGAAGATCACGTGGACGACGATGTGAAACAAACGCCTAAACACAATGCCGCTCAACCTAAAGAGGAACAAGGCGACGAGTACCCAGAGTCATGCCGCATCGTGTAATGATGCATTTATCATTAATATAATGTTCTAAACATTTGTCAATAAACGATTGTAGATTATGATGACTATCTCGACTGCTTTTGGACATTACTACTTAAGTAAGCGATGCTTTCAATATTGACAAATTACAAGAAAACTCAAATGAGCGGATTATATATTTTATAAAAATAAAAATTCATTCTTCATGCCAGTCTGAGCCGGAGATCCAGGGGGAGCACCGCCCACCGAACTGACCACAAATTTCGGTGGTGGTCGAGGTGTAACAGCAATAACCTCTTTCTGGGCATCCAACGCGGAACCAACTGTACCAGAATCACCAGGCAAAGTCATAGTCATTAGTCGGCGAATTAGACGACCAATCAGTTAAAGACGTAGACTTTTCAAGTTGTTCAGCAAGATTGGACTTGTCGACCGAGGTAGATCCCGAAATAGTACTCGATGATGATCCACTTGGAGAACTTTCTTTGGCTTCTAAAGAGGGAAAAGTAAAATATGAATAAGAAACCCAAAACACATCCTAACACGGCACCTAACCTAACCCAAAACCCATTCTAACAAGGCACCTAACCCAACCCAAAACCCAACAGTTCCTCTTACCGTCTGAGTCAATTCAATCTCCTTCTCCTTGATGTACTGATCCACCAGTTGAGCCAACTCATTCGTGTTGAGAGTCTTTCGACCGTTGAGTGTCGAAAAGAATTTTGATTAAGCCAGTACTTCATTGAGAATGTCCATGAATTCGGGCGAACCGCCAGTCTGAGCCGAAGAGCCAGGGGGAGCACCGCCCACCGAACTGACCACAAATTTCGGTGGTGGTCGAGGTGTAACAGCAATAACCTATTTCTGGGCATCCAACGCGGAACCAACTGTAACCAGAATCACCAGGCAAAGTCATATCCTTAGTCGGCGAATTAGACGACGAATCAGTTAAAGACGTAGACTTTTCAAGTTGTTCAGCAAGATTGGACTTGTCGACCGAGGTAGATCCCGAAATAGTACTCGATGATGATCCACTTGGAGTACTTTCTTTGACTTCTAAAGAGGGAAAAGTAGAATGTGAATAAGAAGAAGAAAGGCAACTCATCCAGAAGCACTCACTTTTGCCATCGTCAACCTTTTCCTCGAATACTTCCACCTCGTTGGAGTCGATTCGGGTGCCGAAGCCAGAAGAAGTCCAGTCCCAAACAACTTGAGTTATACCGTGACGAACGAAATAGATAAAAGACAGTGTACAAAGGATGAACGCAACTACGCTGTAAACAACTGCCCATATATCAACAAGACTACTCTCGGTGGTAGTGCTTTGCGTGGTACCATTCATCCGTGAAGTTTTGATCAAACTTTTAGCCCCAATCAGTCCAAGTGCCACCAGTGTTTTTTACTATGGAGTCAAATTCGTAATTGAGCAGCTAGTTGCCGTTGAAGTAGATGACACAACAGAGGAGGCGTTATTTGATGATGAAGCCAAATTGGGACAAGGACAAGCTGTGATTTGTTGATAATTTTGGAATTACCATCAGAATTGGGCTCGTCGGTAGGGGGAAGCAAGGAAAAGTTGCTCGGCGGATTGTGACCCAACAGTGGATGGGGTGGAAGTTGAAGTTGGCACTGCAGTCGGATGAGTGGCTGTATCCAAACAAGTAGAATCCAAAGTGGCTGCATCGGAAGTAGCAGTCTTCAAAGTACTGATAATCGCGTGCAACTAAAAATCCGGAAACATTACGTTGCGCCATTGCACAAAGGACAAAGCAGAGAAGGAAGCCAAAACTTAATGATCAGTGAGGTCGGTGGGAAGGGAAGTTTATATGATGTAAATCGAAAGAGATAGTTCGAATCACTTGAATTCCCAATTCGACATTTTGGAATTTCTATTTTCAATTCGAAAAGTACTCAAAATACAGATACGAAAGTAGAGCTTTTTGAGCAACAAATAAAATGATTAATTTGAGATTTGCATAATACAATCTGGCAATGATATAAGTCAACGATAACCTTGCGCATATATAGAGGAGTGTCAAGAGTAGTGACCGAAGAATGGTACATTCACCTTTTGCTGTACATCTAGTGTGGATGTGAATGTCGGCAATGGTGTTCTCAATTTGTTTAAGTTTGTCACACCTTTTTCAGTGGTCGAATAGATCAAATTAACAAAACTAATTGTCAAAAACATTAATATTTCAATTCAAATTAACTTTATTGATTTGAAGATTAGTAGAATTAAAATTTATGATATGATAAATTGAATGTATTAAATAAAAGATTGAATTGTTAAATGAATGAACACGTCGATATAAACGCAGTGAATCAACATAGGAGTATGATTAAAGTTGCAGTGCATTATCTCGTGAAGTTTTTTTTCTTCAAAGTTCTTTGTTTTAATATGTTTATTTTACAATCACAAATGTTTGATAATTTGAATTTTTTAATTGTAGGTTTGTGCAGCAACACTCTTTTCGAAAGTACAGATCACGCCGGTAAAGTTTGAACTCATAATTTCGCATTTCATTAAAGTTTAATTGATTCACCATAAAAGCGTTTGAAATATATTTTGAAAGCAACTTTTTAAAGTAGAAAAGTATTTAGACATACCAAACTCGTGTTTTGTTTTATTTAATTTCTTAAATTTTAGAAAATTATAATTTTACTTGAATTTAAAAAATAATGAAAGTTTATCAAATTATCTACGATTGGCTGTAGCTAATTTTGAATACAGTGCCAATTTCCGATCCGATTTGGTCTAAAGATGAATTGTAAATTTGTTTTTTTATTAATTACTAAATATATATTGTATTGCAATCATGTTAAATCTAGTGCTCACTGTATTAGCATTACTTTATGAATAATTTTAATTTTTTAGTGAAATAGCTGGTGCATTTGCAATAGTTAAATGGACAAAGTAACTTATAATTGGTGAATTGTTCAATAATGTGCCAATTAGTCAGTCTTACCGCCTGTCGGTCTCGCAGTGAGTGTCATGTGTGAGTATATAACCAAATCGAATCGAATGTTGCATTGGCGGGTGGAACTGTGCGTCGCTATATGCCTGCTCTAGTGTGAAGAGAGTGGAGGAGCAGGCGCCACATTCGTGTGCTGCATTTTCGTTTGATACCTCTACTCTAGTACAGCGAAGCCCGTCGCAATACTTTTTGTTCTGCAGAATCAATCACCGGATAATTGTGCAGTGAATCATACTATTTCACTAGTACATGAAGCATTATAACGATTTTGGAAAAAAAATTATTTTGACACCGTTTAAAGCCTGTGAAACTAACCTAGATATACATAAAATGGCTTCAAAATTTTTGAGAATTTTCTAGAAAGCATTAGAATTCTCAATTGTAACTCATTTTACGTAATTTTTGCTCAATAAAATGCTCTTAAAAAATATTTAACGATAATGCCAAAAACTCACATCATTTAAATGGGAAATTTCCAGTGGCCTGTCGGGATTTGTGTGTCACCCAAATGTCTAAAAAAAGTCTGTAATTCTTTTTGCACCCCCAAGAAGAGATTTAGATATAGAAATTGTAAAATCTTTGACTTCGGTTTTGCTTTAAATTGCACTAATGACACAGTGCGGATGAACTCAAGTCGAGTTGCATCGATCTTAAAGCAATGTCAATGTTTTATAAGACACAATTTAAGTTACACGAGCGTAAACTTATCTTCTCAGTTCTGTGCTAATGTTTTATCTTGCGAAACAGATCTCTTGAACAGCTCAGCAATCAGCTCAGCTTTGCTGCTTTTGAGCAATAGCTTCCAGCCCTCAGTGGCCATGACTGCTTCTGCATTCAAAGTGATGTACTCGATGCATTTCGACTTGAGCTGTGCTGCACTGTGCATGTCTGCAAGTAGTAGAACAGTAGATACTGATTCGGTGGTCAGAGATGAGTGAAGTGATTGTTCGCAGATTGATTTCAAGTGGCTCAGATGATACTGAAACAGACAAAAGTTATGCAAAATAAGTATAACATGGTAATATTGCCTAAACATTACCTTATCAGCAGCAACAAACAGCTCCAATTCAAATCTCTCCATATCCGGCATTTTGCCACTGTAAATGTATCCGAGCAATTGCTCAAACGCCTCCGCATCAGCATCCGGAATCTCAACTCGATTCTGCCTCTTCTCCTCTAAATCAGCACTGAACATTGCCCTGAACACCGAGGATCGAGCTGCAAGAATATTCTTGTGCACTTTGAATTGCTTGCCAATAGCCACACAAGCAACATCACTCAAATGGCCACTTTCAAGAAGAGCTTGATAATCACTTTGTAGTGTCTTGTTGTGCGCCACAAGAGCAGCTGTTGCATCAATCGCCTCTTGATTTGTCGCGAGTTTAGTCTCCAAAATATTGACCTTTTGTGTATTGAAAAATCAATAATATCAAATTAAGCTTAAAAACAACTCCAACCTCACAATGGATCTTCAAAGCGCCATTCACCAAATAGCCAACAGCTTTATCATATTCCAGATAGGGAGTAAAATTGATGTGTCCATAAGGATTATTCGTTTCGACATAATTCCAACGATATTCTATACAACACATAAAACAATAGTAGATAATCGTGTCATCTTATATAAGTCTGATAAATTAAACTCACCAATAGAGTAGACTTTTTGTTTTGCTTCATTTAGAATCGAAATTCGATACCAAAGAGGCAGCTCTTTCTCACTCAATTTGTGCCACAAGGCAATGTAAACTTTATTGGTCATGTTGAACAATTTGGCTTTAGGATTCAAAAATAGTCTAAATTTTTGTTGTTCATTGTTTGGGGCGAAAAAATCTTGCGAAACTACAAAGTTTTTAAGTGATTTGAATCGATCGATTGTCCAGTTGAGGGTTGCGGGTTCCTGTTGTGCAACTGGGTCGGCTTTGGGTGGTTTTGAAGACCCTGAAGTTGACATTATTGGATTTCATAGGACAGCAAACAAAATCAATGATGATGTCTAGTGTTTGTCTGTGTCGTAACTCAAAATGAAATCACAAATGAGTGCAACATTGCATACATGCCAATCAATGTTTGTTTTTTGTTCTACGAATTCAAAAGCTATTATGGTAATTACTATTTTCCCCCTTGTTTAGCCAATGAGTTGACTCGAAATGCAATACTCGATCAATTCACTGGAATGCAACAACGCAGCGCTAAAACAACGACGAAAACAACCAACAAACCAAAACGAACAAGCAATCTAATGTTTATTCTTATGAAAAAGTGTATTACAATTCATCCTAATGATTGAATTAATTTTAATCAGTGATACATTGATCGATTCAATTCAACAAACGACTGCGTCTTTTTTTTCAAATTTCCATCAACATTTTTAAATGCTTGAAAGTTACATTACATTAGCCAACATAGTCTTCGCCCATAATATTTTTTCTGAATATTTTCATGAACAATACCGAAATCAAGAGTAGAAGCTAAATTGGAATGGAAAATTATTTTTAAAATTCAAAAAATATTGAAACAAATATTACAATTTCAAACATTCGCGAATTATGATGCTATTGTTGGGGTAGCGAAATCCAGCTCGAGCGCCCTTATAGTTGGCAATCATTTTGTTGAGCTAAGCATTTATTTGAAAGATTTTATAGTATTTTGATTTGTTTGTACATGTTAGTATCGAGAAGATACGATACTACTTCAATAGAGAGAGTCAATAAAGGACTGTAAAGAAGAAGATTGCCCCGAAGAGAAGGATGACCAGACTTCCAATTTAACTGTTTTATTCATTAAGTGATTAATATGATGCAGACTGGGGTGAAATAGGGAAAAATGGTTGATTATTAGGAATAACAATAAAACACAAAAATATTGAAAGTAAGGTGAAGGGTTACAATATGTTGAAGGGAATCATGATGACAGTTGATCTCTTGATGTCATGATGTGTTGTTTGAATGAACATTGAGTGAGTTCTTAAATATGTTATGAATAAGGAAAATGTGTGAAATAATACAATAAAGTGTAAGAGTGAAGTGGGTAAATGGTGGTAAAAGATAGAAAGGATTGCGCTATGATGGTACACGATAAAACTATCGATGCAATCACAGGACAATTGGTATAATTTACGCACGAATATTGAATAATTCACTAGAAGAACTTAGCCTGACAAACAACTGAAGAGGAAAAGCGCTAAATTAAAGGAGAAAGTGGTCTTCGAAAACAACAGGTACTTTTGTACTCAAATTACTACTAACCTACAAGGAAATTTAAGGGAAATCTAGGAATTTCAATAATTTAATTAATTTGATCTTTAAACCTAAAATATTTTTAGTGTTCTAAACATTAGA
Source organism: Rhizoglyphus robini (assembly GCA_023373905.1). Taxonomy (NCBI): domain Eukaryota; kingdom Metazoa; phylum Arthropoda; class Arachnida; order Sarcoptiformes; family Acaridae; genus Rhizoglyphus; species Rhizoglyphus robini. Next base: position 202,877 of record JAKIJQ010000233.1, on the reverse strand, counting down.
ACACAACATACACTTACCATTAAAAGCTGTGCACTTGTTGGATCACAGATCCTCGAGAAAACATAGGCGAACTTTCGATTTGCTTTGTAAATGAGCACATTTTTGCGCACAATGCACGAGCACTCATTGGTGATGAACATGATGGTGACAAAGGGTTGAATCGAGAAAAACAGAGTAAACGATTTCATAAGATGCGAGCTTGTTTGCCTAAATAGGAAGGCATGCAACATGAAGCAAATGACCACCACATAACTGAAAACATAATTCGTCAGAATGAAACTCCAAAACTGATTGTACACGTGTAGTTCACTGAAAATGGACAAGACTTCTCGATTGCAAGCAGAGAATTGCCTCCATATGCAAAAGTTTTTTCTTTTTTTAGTAGATTGTTGTAAATTTTTTAAAGCCAACATTTTGCCAATTATCAAGTTGATTTCCGCAATTTAGTTTTCTGTTTAAATTGAATATAACTGTTGGCCAGATGAAAGTAGAATGCGATATAAATAAGAGCTGCAATTCAGATTTTGTTGTAATCATATATGATTTCTAAAATATAAACAACGACCTTACTTACCATAAGAGCCGTAAAATACAAAGAAGCTGAAATATAAATACAGGAATTGATTTCTTGCTGTATAGTTATCTCCATGGATGTGATGAAAACCAATATAAGTGATATAATTCAACACAAGCACCACCATCATAACTGTAGAGTAGATTCGCCTCAATTCTGTACGCTTCTTTATAATCCCGTCGGATTTGTCTTGTTTCCAAACTAATTTGATAATAAAATATAACGCAATCTTATTTCGTACAAGTCTCGCAAAACTAACGTTTTGCCTTTTGGGTCTTGGAACCCTAACCCAAAACCCATCCTAACAATAAAAAAAAGAATTTACACTCACACTTTCCTCTGCAGTAGATTGTACGCTTCTGTGTGGACTCGTTCCGGACCGCAAACATGAAATAGTCTGCATTGACATTAGGCACTTGGCAAAGATAGAGAAAGAGAAACAATTCTTGCACTATACCAACGTAAAAAATGATGCCACTAAGGCTCCAGAATATGTCCAGAAACATTCTGTGGGTGAGAAGTTCAGGCATGCCAGTTGATGAGTACTGTCCACCATGACGAATGAATACAATGTAGAGCGAGTCCACAATGTAGTAGAGCATCACCATGACAGGCGGTACAGAGTGTAAATTTACTTTGAACCACGGAAATTTGGTGGAAAAGTGGTAAAACGGACGAGCATTCTTCAAGTAGTCTATTTCTTCCAACGAATTGCAATTTTTAATTGGATCCAAATCAAAGTAGAATTCACGCAGATGGACAACAATCGTTTTGAACATTTTATAGAGTCTTTTGAACAAGGCCCAAAAGAATAAAATAGTAAAATCAATTAGTTGCACCTTGATTGAGTTGAAACACTGGCGGAGTAGAATGCCAATTTCCATTTTTATTTTCAGTTTTTTTTCTTTGTGAGTATATCTGCTTGACTGAATCGGAAATGAATAAAATTTTGAATCAAATCAAATCAACTAAATTAATTTTACAAACTTTTACCACTTCAAACGACACACAACTTATCAATAATAAATGTGTCTTCGAGAACAGTAATTTCCAAGCTGGCATATATTAACGTAGCGTATTTCGATAGTTTTGAAATCAAAAAAATCAAAAATCATTAGGCAAAGTCATTTTCAATAACAAATTAATAATTGATATTTTTATTATAAAAAGCTAAAACTTTTGTTTGTCAGTTGGGGCGTTGGCCTTGATTTTAAATTTAAATTTAATATATTGATAGAATAGTTTCAATGACAATTGTGACACTACAATGAGCTATCAGTACGATAATACCTCTTCTAATGAGTGCCGCAAGCTAGTTCATCAAAACTGATGATACTTTTGGTAGCGGCAATGGAAATAGGATGAATCTAACCTATTTCCATAGACGAGATAAGCTTGGTCATTAAACAGCCGATACATTTGGTTGCGGCAATGGAAATAGGATGAATCTAACCTATTTCCATGTACGAGATAAGCTTGTTCATCAAAACATCCGATACATTTGGTTGCGGCATTGGAAATAGGATGAATCTAACCTATTTCCATGTACGAGATAAACTTGTTCATCAAAACATCCGATACATTTGGTTGCGGCAATGGAAATAGGATGAATCTAACCTATTTCCATGTACGAGATAAACTTGTTCATCAAAACATCCGATACATTTGGTTGCGGCAATGGAAATAGGATGAATCTAACCTATTTCCATGTACGAGATAAGCTTGTTCATCAAAACATCCGATACATTTGGTTGCGGCATTGGAAATAGGATGAATCTGAACCTATTTCCATTAGCGAGATAAACTTGTTCATCAAAACATCCGATACATTTGGTTGCGGCAATGGAAATAGGATGAATCTAACCTATTTCCATGTACGAGATAAGCTTGTTCATCAAAACATCCGATACATTTGGTTGCGGCATTGGAAATAGGATGAATCTAACCTATTTCCTTGTACGAGATAAGCTTGTTCATCAAAACATCCGATACATTTGGTTGCGGCATTGGAAATAGGATGAATCTAACCTATTTCCTTGTACGAGATAAACTTGTTCATCAAAACATCCGATACATTTGGTTGCGGCAATGGAAATAGGATGAATCTAACCTATTTCCATGTACGAGATAAGCTTGTTCATCAAAACATCCGATACATTTGGTTGCGGCATTGGAAATAGGATGAATCTAACCTATTTCCATTAGCGAGATAAACTTGTTCATCAAAACATCCGATACATTTGGTTGCGGCAATGGAAATAGGATGAATCTAACCTATTTCCATGTACGAGATAAGCTTGTTCATCAAAACATCCGATACATTTGGTTGCGGCAATGGAAATAGGATTAATCTAACCTATTTCCATGGCCGAGTTCAGCTTGTTCATCAAAACATCCGATACATTTGGTTGCGGCAATGGAAATAGGATTAATCTAACCTATTTCCATGTACGAGATAAGCTTGTTCATCAAAACATCCGATACATTTGGTTGCGGCAATGGAAATAGGATGAATCTAACCTATTTCCATGTACGAGATAAGCTTGTTCATCAAAACATCCGATACATTTGGTTGCGGCATTGGAAATAGGATGAATCTAACCTATTTCCATGTACGAGATAAACTTGTTCATCAAAACATCCGATACATTTGGTATCGGCATTGGAAATAGGATGAATCTAACCTATTTCCATAGACGAGATAAGCTTGGTCATCACATAGCCGATACTTTTGGTATCGGCAATGGAAATAGGATGAATCTAACCTATTTCCATTAGCGAGATAAGCTTGTTCATCAAAACATTCGATACATTTGGTTGCGGCAATGGAAATAGGATGAATCTAACCTATTTCCATGTACGAGATAAACTTGTTCATCAAAACATCCGATACATTTGGTTGCGGCAATGGAAATAGGATGAATCTAACCTATTTCCATAGACGAGATAAGCTTGGTCATCACATAGCCGATACTTTTGGTTGCGGAAATTGCTTCGGTAGTGTTACCGGTTACAGTGTTCTAATGAGTGCCGCAACTGTTCCTATGAGTGCCACAACTGTTCCAATGAGTGCCGCAACTGTTCCTATGACTGCCGCAACTGTTCCTATGAGTGCCACAACTGTTCCTATGAGTGCCGCAACTGTTCCTATGACTGCCGCAACTGTTCCTATGAGTGCCACAACTGTTCCAATGAGTGCCGCAACTGTTCCTATGAGTGCCACAACTGTTCCAATGAGTGCCGCAACTGTTCCTATGAGTGCCACAACTGTTCCAATGAGTGCCACAACTGTTCCTATGACTGCCGCAACTGTTCCTATGAGTGCCACAACTGTTCCAATGAGTGCCGCAACTGTTCCTATGAGTGCCACAACTGTTCCTATGAGTGCCACAACTGTTCCAATGAGTGCCGCAACTGTTCCTATGAGTGCCACAACTGTTCCAATGAGTGCCGCAACTGTTCCTATGAGTGCCACAACTGTTCCAATGAGTGCCGCAACTGTTCCTATGAGTGCCACAACTGTTCCAATGAGTGCCACAACTGTTCCTATGACTGCCGCAACTGCTCTAATGAGTGCCGCAAGCTTGTTCATCAAAACAGCTGATACATTTGGTTGCGGCAATGGAAATAGGATGAATCGAACCTATTTCCATGGCCGAGATAAGTTTGTTCATAAAACAGCCGATACTTTTGGTTGCGGCAATGGAAATAGGATGAATCTAACCTATTTCCATGTACCAGATAAACTTGTTCATCAAACAGACGATACTTTTGGTTGCATCAATGGAAATAGGATGAATCTAACCTATTTCCATGTACGAGATAAACTTGTTCATCAAAACCTCCGATACATTTGGTTGCGGAAATTGCTTCGGTAGTGTTACCGGTTACAGTGTTTTAATGAGTGCCGCAACTGTTCCTATGAGTGCCACAACTGTTCCAATGAGTGCCGCAACTGTTCCTATGACTGCCGCAACTGTTCCTATGAGTGCCACAACTGTTCCTATGAGTGCCGCAACTGTTCCTATGACTGCCGCAACTGTTCCTATGAGTGCCACAACTGTTCCAATGAGTGCCGCAACTGTTCCTATGAGTGCCACAACTGTTCCAATGAGTGCCGCAACTGTTCCTATGAGTGCCACAACTGTTCCAATGAGTGCCACAACTGTTCCTATGACTGCCGCAACTGTTCCTATGAGTGCCACAACTGTTCCAATGAGTGCCGCAACTGTTCCTATGAGTGCCACAACTGTTCCTATGAGTGCCACAACTGTTCCAATGAGTGCCGCAACTGTTCCTATGAGTGCCACAACTGTTCCAATGAGTGCCGCAACTGTTCCTATGAGTGCCACAACTGTTCCAATGAGTGCCGCAACTGTTCCTATGAGTGCCACAACTGTTCCAATGAGTGCCACAACTGTTCCAATGACTGCCGCAACTGCTCTAATGAGTGCCGCAAACTAGTTCATCAAAACATCCGATACATTTGGTTGCATCAATGGAAATAGGATGAATCTAACCTATTTCCATGGCCGAAATAATCTTATTCATAAAAACAGCCGATACATTTGGTTGCGGCAATGGAAATAGGATGAATCTAACCTATTTCCATGTACGAGATAAACTTGTTCATCAAACAGCCGATACTTTTGGTTGCATCAATGGAAATAGGATTAATCTAACCTATTTCCATGTACGAGATAAGCTTGTTCATCAAAACATCCGATACATTTGGTTGCGGCAATGGAAATAGGATTAATCTAACCTATTTCCATGTACGAGATAAGCTTGTTCATCAAAACATCCGATACATTTGGTTGCGGCAATGGAAATAGGATTAATCTAACCTATTTCCATGGCCGAGTTCAGCTTGTTCATCAAAACATCCGATACATTTGGTTGCGGCAATGGAAATAGGATTAATCTAACCTATTTCCATGTACGAGATAAGCTTGTTCATCAAAACATCCGATACATTTGGTTGCGGCAATGGAAATAGGATTAATCTAACCTATTTCCATGTACGAGATAAGCTTGTTCATCAAAACATCCGATACATTTGGTTGCGGCAATGGAAATAGGATTAATCTAACCTATTTCCATGTACGAGATAAGCTTGTTCATCAAAACATCCGATACATTTGGTTGCGGCAATGGAAATAGGATTAATCTAACCTATTTCCATGTACGAGATAAGCTTGTTCATCAAAACATCCGATACATTTGGTTGCGGCAATGGAAATAGGATTAATCTAACCTATTTCCATGTACGAGATAAGCTTGTTCATCAAAACATCCGATACATTTGGTTGCGGCAATGGAAATAGGATTAATCTAACCTATTTCCATGTACGAGATAAGCTTGTTCATCAAAACATCCGATACATTTGGTTGCGGCAATGGAAATAGGATGAATCTAACCTATTTCCATGAGCGAGATAAGCTTGTTCATCAAACAGCCGATACATTTGGTTGCGGAAATTGCTTCGGTAGTGTTACCGGTTACAGTGTTCTAATGAGTGCCGCAACTGTTCCTATGAGTGCCACAACTGTTCCAATGAGTGCCGCAACTGTTCCTATGACTGCCGCAACTGTTCCTATGAGTGCCACAACTGTTCCTATGAGTGCCGCAACTGTTCCTATGACTGCCGCAACTGTTCCTATGAGTGCCACAACTGTTCCAATGAGTGCCGCAACTGTTCCTATGAGTGCCACAACTGTTCCAATGAGTGCCGCAACTGTTCCTATGAGTGCCACAACTGTTCCAATGAGTGCCACAACTGTTCCTATGACTGCCGCAACTGTTCCTATGAGTGCCACAACTGTTCCAATGAGTGCCGCAACTGTTCCTATGAGTGCCACAACTGTTCCTATGAGTGCCACAACTGTTCCAATGAGTGCCGCAACTGTTCCTATGAGTGCCACAACTGTTCCAATGAGTGCCGCAACTGTTCCTATGAGTGCCACAACTGTTCCAATGAGTGCCGCAACTGTTCCTATGAGTGCCACAACTGTTCCAATGAGTGCCACAACTGTTCCTATGACTGCCGCAACTGCTCTAATGAGTGCCGCAAGCTTGTTCATCAAAACAGCCGATACATTTGGCTGCGGCAATGGAAATAGAATGAATCTAACCTATTTCCATGGCCGAAATAATCTTGTTCATCAAAACTGATGATACATTTGGTTGCATCAATGGAAATAGGAAGAATCTAACCTATTTCCATGAGCGAGATAAACTTGTTCATCAAACAGCCGATACATTTGGCTGCGGCAATGGAAATAGAATGAATCTAACCTATTTCCATGGCCGAAATAAACTTGTTCATCAAACAGCCGATACTTTTAATATCGGCATTGGAAATAGGATGAATCTAACCTATTTCCATAGGTGAGATAAGCTTGGTCATCAAACAGCCGATACATTTGGTATCGGCATTGGAAATAGGATGAATCTAACCTATTTCCATTGCCGAGATAATTTTGTTAATCACATAGCCGATTCATTTGGTATCGGCCTTAGCCGATACATTTGGTATCGGCAATGGAAATAGGACGAATCTAACCTATTTCCATTAGCGAGATAAACTTGTTCATCAAAATATCCGATACATTTGGTTGCGGCAATGGAAATAGGACGAATCTAACCTATTTCCATGGCCGAGTTCAGCTTGTTCATCAAAACATCCGATACATTTGGTTGCGGAAATTGCTTCGGTAGTATTATCGGTTACAGTGTTCTAATGAATGCCGCAACTGTTCCAATGAGTGCCGCAACTGTTCCTATGACTGCCGCAACTGTTCTAATGAGTGCCGCAACTCATCCTCGTAACTTTTTGTGATGGACAGTGACTTTTTGATTTGGGACTTGTCTGGTGGTGTCATTTCAATGCAGGATTTCTTTCAAAAATATTGCAACATCTCGGCCTTTTCTTCTTCTTCCCTTGAACACGAAATCGAATGTTCAATCTACTATCGAGAAAGTGGTCTTTTGGCACATCTCGAGTCAAAGTATGATTTCAATCGCGAATTGTTTCCACTTGTTGGTCCACTTCTTGGCTACGATCAAGTTGATAGTCAAATTGCGACTCGTTTCGTTGGACTTGCAAATCGAGACGTACTGAGCAAACTCAAGGTGAGCTTCAAGGCCAGAATTCGCTCAGTGCTACAACAATTTGCGTCGCAATTCACGTCACCCAAAGAAAAATTTATCGTGAACAATTTTGTTCAATCAACCCAAACAAAACTCGACACTTCGATTGAACTCATTGTATCAACTTCCGAACATGAATTGCACAAAGTTGAACAAAACTTTACTGAGAAATTGAACGAAATCACAACATCAAAGTTTCCAATCAAACTTGAATTGAGCAAATTGATTGAAATACAAAGACAATTGATTGGTGATTTGGCTCAATTCGAGGAAACAGCCAAACCGGCCAACGATGGTCCATTTTTCAATGCAGGACTTTATGATCGAGCTTTGGGTGTCTTTCGATGGCTTTCCACGCAACAATCACTGAAAAAGGCAAAAGAAAAGATTGCGCAATTTGGGTTGGAATTAAAAATGATAAATCTACAGAACATCATGAAAAACACTAAACTTGGACACAATTTTTGGTATAGAGAAAAGAAAACATTCAAGAATGTCGATTTTGACCGTTTTGTGACACACATTCAGAAGGAAGTCCCAGTTTCGCTTCTTTACGAAAAGTTGGAACCAAAAATCCGCAAATTTGAATTTGATCTTGGAATTGGCCAATTTCTGGACAAAATGTACGATGACTTTTTCCCGCAGGCACTAGAAATTCCTTTGGTGTTTCATCGTAGTCTGGTGAAAGGCATCACAAATCCTCGTTTGTTGAACATACTTTACACCAAATTGGTGCTTTTCTCAGCTTCGATTGAGAGTTACAATACTTTGTCGAGTTCGCATGCGTGCACATTCGATCTCGATCCGTACGTTTACGGAATAATCTTGAAACCTGATGATGAAGTGACTCGAGTCTACCGAGAAGGAACCAAACAGATGCAAGTTCAAGTTCAACCTAAATTCGAGATCAATGGCAGACGAATTCCAAACCTTGAACAGATTTACATTATGACTCAATCAGATAGACGAGATTGGCTTTTCACCATTATCAAAAAAGCTTGTTTTACCCAGGAAGTGGACATTGACGAATTGATTGACAAAATCAAGCAAACTCTCCCCTCACTCAGTGAATCAGTGCTCGATGCATTTCTGCTGATGATACTGTCACTGATAATGTGCACTCACAAGTGTCCCTCTGAATTGACTTGTTCACCAAAATGGAATCCTTTCAGAAGAGCAATGTTCCTCAATATTGTCGCATTGGGATACATGGGCACGATGGTTCGGGTGTTCCAACATTTATCGATTTAGATCGAGACAAAATTGATCTCATTCGATACCAACAAGAACCATCTTCAGCCATTGACCTCACCGTCAGTCACTACTTCAACTCCTACCACAACTGTCTCCAGTCACTCAACTTCCTGACCCAATTGCTCAATCTGTACGAGTGCTTTCAGTTGGATCGATTTGTATGTGGTCTGCAGGGCAGCTTTGTCCATGCAATGACACACGAGTTTGACAATGATGAAAGTTTTGAAATGGTCTTGAAATCTATGAATTTACCAAAAGCAATAATTGATTTTTTGTGTGAAATTTAAATCAAAGTTTCAATGTTCAAATAAATAAAAGATTTTATTGAAATAAAAATGTCAATGTCCCTGATGAACTCACAGTGATGTGATCAAATGTGATTTTGAGATAAATGCATGAATGTTTTAGACATCACTAATTATTATAGAATTGTGATAATCAAGTAGCCATTTACCGATGAAGGGTTGCATTAAGAATGTTGATGTTGAAAAATTTAGGGAGAAATGGCCAAGTGCCAAGTTCCTAATTAAGTTTTGTTATATATAGAATTCTTTAATTGCCCAAACCTAAACTTTAACTTCTTTCAATCCAACTTCATCTCACTTCGTTTCAATAGAAAGTATAGTGTAGTTTGCTCAGTGGACAGCTGAGCCAATTTTCAGTATGAAAGCAAAAACACACTTTTGACTAGCATAGCCATGTTTAAATTAAAGCTATTAAATCCTATTAATTATTAACTGGGCCAACAATAAAAACTAAAAATCACAAGGTCTAAATACAAAAGACACAGTCCCGAATTTACAAAAACTAAAATTACCCAATTCAAACATCATGTTTTGAAAGATTTCATTTTTTTGTTTTTCAACTTAAAACTTTCTGTTCATTTCCTTTTCCTGCCAAATTCACGCACTGTACGCCTAAACAAATCTCACAGTTGGATTTCTCGTCCCAAATTCAGTAAAGTTACATCTATTCAAATATAAAAATCATTTAAAACCGCATATCCGAGCACTTTGAAAACTTTTAATTTGGAAAACACTACAAAATTCGAGTTGCTTTCCTTTTCCTGTCTATTCCTTTGATTCTACAGCCAAACCAATGAAATCAGTCGACTCCTCGGCCCTCAATTTGTTTAAAATCACCGTAATAAATGAGAATTTAATCAACACTCACGTGTACGAGCTAAATATTAGGTAGAGGCATAAACAGTGGACCTTTTACACGCGTTTATAACGGGCCGAGAGGGCCACTGTTTATGCCTCTGCCTAATATAAAACAGTTTTGTTCCTACTTAAAATTGGAATTCGAGTTATTTTTGTTCTAACTTTAGTGACAATACTCAAACAGTGCAATCAAAAGATGGTAGGGTACCCTAGTACCGGTAGTAGAGAATCACTACAAAATGCAAAAGGGCGGTGAATTTTGAATTCTACGCATCCGAATATATAATTGTAGCATTCTATTGTAGCAATAGAAAATACAGACTGTATAATGATGCAAATGCAAAAGTGTAACCAAGTGAATTTGACCAAAAATGTCATGAATATGATTGAAATGACAGATGAAATGTGAATTATGCGAGCAAATCATGCTTCACAGTAAAGAATGAACCACCTCCAGGTAATCCGTGGGTTTGCCGGGCGGAGTCACATTGCCCGAATTTGTTTTTGGGTTAAAATGAGTTCGATTGATGTGCATCATGGCGTTGTTCTGGGAATAATTGGAATAGTGACAGCCCGGCCATTTGCATCGATATGGTTTGATGCCGAGATGGGCTCGCTCGTGTGCCTTGAATCGGTCTAGTTTCTTGATTCGAAAGTCACAACCAGACTGGCGACATACCAAATCTGGTTTATCTTTGTGTTGATACTCGTAATGACAGTACACTTTCTTTTTGTACTCTCCCGTGAATGTACAGGCGGGAAAGGAACACTGAAACTGACCTAGTTGGTGATGGTCATGATTGTGACTGGATAATTGTGCATATTTAGTGAAATGTTTCGAACATTTGTTGCAGTGCCATTGAGTGATGCCTTGGTGAACCTGTTTGATGTGTTGACCTAGAATAAAACTAAAACAAACAGAGTTAGTTGGAACACTCACGGAAACAAACTTACCAATTGCCGAATGATTGTTTACAATCATTGACCAAACATCGATTCGGACCAATCAAATGTTTCTCCATCAAGTTGTCGGTGAGTTCGTTTTCAGTAAGCTTGTCCGGACAATCCAACTCAGGACATTGAAGATGGAGAGTGATGATTTGTTTGTCTTGATTGTTCACTTGGTTCGGTTGTGCTTCATTAGTTGGTTGTCTCGGAGACTGCCTGATGTTCTCGGGTTGGAAATTGTTTGGTTGCGTTGAGTCCATTCGCGGTTTCTTTGCAGATGGAGATAATTCTTTATCTTGTTCATCTTCAATCAACTGGACACTATCATTATCGCCACCATCTTCAACTTCTTCATCGTCAATCTGAATTCCATTGACACATTCATCACACTCACAAACCTCATCATCTTCATCATTTAACTTTTGATCGTTTGACTTGTGATCAGGTTGCTCATTTGAGATTGTTGGAGATGGTGGACAATGTGCTTGATCTGTTGGTTCATTGGAAAGCACTCCAAAGTTCTCTTGAACATTTGAAGAAATTGTGGGTTCTATAGTCAAATGGTGTCAATTCGGAATGTTGATGATTGGGCAATGACAAATGATGATTGCATTTGGCCATGTGATAGTTCGAGTTGGTCATCGTGATTCACCAGCATCTCATGATCATCTCTGCCATCAACATCGTCCAATTGTGTTCGTTCAATTAATCCATTGGTCAATTTGGTCTGGAGTCTGTTGAAGATCGAGTCTAGCATTGAATCCACGAGTCGATCCATCTCAGCTTGTAACCACACTCGAGTGGCATCCTTCTCGACTAAAAGCAATTTCGCCAACATAACTCGAGATTTCTGTGACAAAATGAAGTTCATGGCAAATGATTGAAAGAAAATTATGATAAAACAACACTTGAGGCTTTGAGTCAAACTTTGATCTGAAGTATCGTGCCCCAAAAGTCACACACAGCCACACTGAGGCACAGCGTCCTCAAAACAAATGAACACTAAAAGTGCAACAGTTAAGCAGTTTACTGCTGTCGACAGGACAGATCTGTGTAACTGTCCTGAGCAGTTGTGAGGTAGGCAAAACACGTGATACCCCTCACTACATTTAGCAGTCACTATTCACTCACGCACGTGAGAGTCACGCATCTATTACGGTGATTCTAAACAAATTGAGGGTCGAAGAATCTGGTTTCATTGGTTGGGCTGTAGAATCAAAGGAATAGACAGGAAAACGAAATGAACACGAATTTTCTAGTCTTTTCCGAATTAAAAGTTTTCAAAGTGCTCAGATATACAATTTTAAATTATTTTTACATTTGAAAAGATGTAACTTTACTGAATAAGGAACGATAAATCCAACTGTGAGATTTATTTGGGTGCACAGTGCGTGGATTTCACAGGAAAAGGAAATGAACAGGAAGTTTTAAATTGAAGAACAAAAAACAGGTTTCAAAGTGCTGGGATATGCAATTTTAATTGATTTTTACATTTGAAAAGATGTAACTTTACTGAATAAGGGACGATAAATCCAACTGTGAGATTTATTTGGGTGCACAGTGCGTGGATTTCACAGAAAAAGGAAATGAACAGGAAGTTTTAAATTGAAGGACAAAAAACAGGTAAAAATTGTAGTGAAACACATGACGCCATCTGTTAGTGAGTGGTGAAGTTGGTGGCTTGTCGTTGTCAGGTTGAACACATTTCGGCTAGTGTTTTGGCTCGAGTGTTGTGTTGAGCTGCTTTTACTAAAACCATCGTGTATTTTCACCCCATCAGAAATTGTTTGTTTCAACAACCTCGAACATCATCATCATGTCTTCATCGTTGTCATCATCACCGTTCCCGTCAGTTGTCCCTCGCCACTGTTTGTCTGTACCCGTGTTGTATGAATTGGTGAGAAGCGAGGAGGAACAGTGTCGAGTGTGGTTGCGAGATGAGATGAACCAACTCGCAGACCCACTCATCGATTCGATCTTTCACGGACTAATCATGTCCTCATCGTCATCTGCTGTACCTCAATCACGTTTGACTGTGTCCGAATTGTGTAAACAACTTGAAGGGGATAAGGTGGAGACGAGGAAGGTTCTCATAGATGAAATGGATCGAGTTGTCAATACTCTCTTCGAAAGACTAACCAACAAGTTGAGGATGACCAACGAGGATTTGGATCAATCGGAGGATTCTGGTGACCGTGCACAGGTGGGCAATCTGTTGGACCAAGTCGAATCACAATCCAATCCACAATCACATCAACCATCTTCTCACATTCGCCAACCATCAACATCAACAACTTTTGGTCTCGATTCCCATCACCAACAACAACACTCGAATGGTGATGAATTGGAATTGAATACTGTTGAAATGATTGATATTAAGGAAGAGGAGGAGAGAAATGGTAAAACTGGGACAAATGAAAACGAAGGTGGACAAGATGATGCTGATGGACACTCGGTGGTGAGTCGAATGGAAACAACGACTCTGCCTTATGAAAAGCAAGCTCAGGTGAACATTGTTTGGTTGACGAGTGTGACAAAACGAAACAGACTCCAAAAAGAATATTTGGATGATGATGATGGCGCTAGAGAAGGCACTTCCAGGTCAGTCAAACGTACTCGAGCATCACGCCCTTCGAATGATCTACAGGAGAAGCAAATAATCACTCACTCTCTTCGATGTGATCAAGTGGATTGTGAGAAGTCGATTGGCCAAAACGAATTGAACGATCACATGTTGAAGGTACATTCGATTGGGGCACATCGTTGTCTGGTCAAGCAATGTTGCGCATCATTCCACAATAAGTGAGTTGTTCTTTGTCGCATCAATTCACAACTCTAACTCTATTGTTTTATAGACACCTTCTAGGTCAGCACCTAGCTCAGGCACACCAGCACACCATCCAATGGAACTGTGGCAAATGTTCCAAGCATTTCAGCTCCTACCATCTACTGTGCCAACACAACAATCAGTATCACCGTCTCGGTCACTTTCAGTGTTCTTTCGCCTCATGTCCATTCACGGGAGAGTGCAAACAGAAAGTGTTCCATCACTACACCCACCAGCACAAGACACCAACACTGAGCAAGTGTGCCCATCCTGGTTGCCAGTACGAAACAGCGAAAACATACGATCTCAAGCGACACCAAATGGTCCATCTCCGTCTCAAGCCTTATCGATGCAAATGGCCCCACTGTGGCTTTGCCTCTGCACAGCGATCCAACACAATCACTCACATTCGCAGTCAACATTTAGCTCAAAACTCAAATTTAGTCCCGAACGAAGCTCAACTAGATGATCCGAAAGATTTTCTCGAGGTGGTGAACGAGTTGTTGGAGTGAGAAGTAATGCTTTGTGTTTCACATTTTCTCTTTGTCATATTTGAATAAATCAATTCAGAATTACGACAATGCTTTGAGTGTTCATTTAATTAATTCATTTAATTCGAAATCTTCTCACATTTATGTCGAATCAACAGACAATGTCTTTACAGAATAAACCGGATAGATTTTCAGTTTAAATTGAACTGCCTCAAACGAGTCTGTCAGATTGCTTTGTGTGATCAACTAGATGACACGAATGTAATGGATTTTCTGTTGATCGAGGACAAATACAAAGCTGCTCTGATGAAAGAAAAAACATTCGAGTACATCTGCAGGTATTTATTACTTTACATTTAATTAATTCAATAATTCAACTAACTTTTAATGATTGCCTTTTACCATTAGAAAACATTCTGACCTGCTACCTGCTACATGAGGGCATCTGCCCGAATCGGCAATGCAATAATTGAATTTCACCACAAGCTCCTTTCGATCACAATTGGCAAAACGAACATACAGCGAAAGATTGTCTCTACTATAGTATACAAATCCTTTACCCTCTAAAAAAGAAGCTGTCACTTTCTCTCTCTCTCTCTCCGTGACAGCATTAATTTTAGTTTTTTTAATACTGTGCAAAAACTATGAATCCTAGGAACATGAAACCAATGCAGGTCGACTCGATAAATCGCGATCTTTCCAATGGTGTGACCCATGTGTTGGCATCATGTATCATTTCTGAATGGCGCCCGAATTTGATATCATTTGTTAACCAGCCTCATTGATTATAAACTGTAAGATGTAAAAACTTCTAAATAATCATACTCATTTAATAATAAGTCTAATTGCAAATTTTTGCCATATTGTCGTCACAAAACGCCTTATCTAAGATAATATCACGAATGTTAGGGAACTTTCCAGAACAAACAGATTGCATCATCGGCAGTCAGTATGAAAGAAGTAGCTAACTCCTCTCTTTGCTTCTACTACTGCTCTGCGGACGCGCGTGTTGCTATGTGCCACTACGCTCTCACTTCAACTTCTGTACTGAGTGCTCAACTGTCTGAGTCAACAGCAAGACCGCGGAGGCCCTCCGCCGCCGGGGGGCAACGAGAACCACGATGAGTTAGACTTCATCAGGGAAGGAGCGGGGGATGAAGGAGGGAGAAGAACGTTGAGAAAGACAGCGCATGCCAGCAAAGAGAAGTAGACGAAACGCACAACAGAGGGAGGCAGTTTGGCTTAGGTCTGTGTCTGTGTGTGCGACACTGCTCTCTGTGTGGCCTGCGTTTACTCAACTGTGTGTGACTCAGTTGTGACCGTTGGGTTTGTTGTGCCTGCTCTTGCTAATCAACTGACGACTGCTGTGAGTCAGCGATTTTGCCTCGATTCTGGTGCTTATCTTAGATTGCTTTCCTGATTGTGGTTATCACTGTGACTCATCACTCAAGTGTCGCCCAATCTTTCAACTCATCGATTGTGCGGTTTTCATCGTTCATCAGGTTTGTTCTTATCAAAGAATTTTTGCATTGTTAGATGTGTTGACTTATCATTTTCACTTTTATCTAGGTTTCATCGATTTTTATCGCCACCTTTGTTATCATCTGCACTACCATTTCATCGGGTTCGGGTTTGTGCGTATTTATTTCATTTTATTTTATTTATTTGTGTGTGTGTGTGTGAGTGATTATATTATTTTCATTAAATATTTTTATTATTCGATTATTATATTTTTATTTTATTTCATGCTTTATTGGCTGCGTTATACATATATTTTGATGTATTCACATTGTTGTTTTATTTATATTTTGTAAATTAAATCATAATTAATTCAATAAAATCTTTTAAACTACATTTATTTGTTTATTTATTTCAAATTGCGATAACAATTGTTTTAATTGATTTATAAATCGATACAAGTGTAATATTTGTTAGGGGTGTGAGGGGATGGGTGAGGTGTAGGGCGTGGGGTGGGGTGGGGGGTGTCGGCGCAAAGCGCCTTCCGAGCGCCGCTCGCGGCGCGAGGATTTACTTGTATTCAACTATTGTATACAAACATGTGTTCAACTGACCCTTGAGACAGAACTGCTAGCAGTCACTAACAGTTGAAGGGGTCAGATTATGAAAAAGAAGGCGGAGGTTTAACAACAAGGCTTTGATGGTTTCATGCTGCTAGCATTTTAGCTGAAGCGTGTCTGGTCCAAATGCATACACAACAGTCACGTTTCACTCGGCCGCTTCATTTTTCCTCCAAATACAAACAAAGCATTCACTGTGTTATGTAAAAGAAAATTTTGACTTTATCCAATTTATCCAACACAATGTCTTCAGCGGCAAGTGATCCTTCTTTGAAAACCGAATCTCCACCAGCCAAACGTTCATTGGTCATAGAATCGTCATCGATTGTGCCAATCACCAGTCAGCAGCATTATCCCAAGTTTGAAATACAAGAAAACACTTTATTCCAGCTGTGGACCATTGAAAATTTCTCGTATTATTGTTTGAGTGAAAACAGTGCCAACAAGTATCCGTACCTTTTGTCATCCAAGTTTTCATCACCCTCCAACGATAATCTAAAGTTTCGTATAGCATTGTATCCAAATGGCTGCAGTGAAGATAGTAAAGAACATCTGTCTTTGTTTCTTGAGCTTGACAATCAAAAGAAAATAATTTTGCAATATAAATTTTGGATCATGGAAACGATAAAAACGTACTACAAGGTATTATTGATATTACCTGGTAAATGTTTTTAAATAATTTGGAATATATTTTTTAGAATTAAGGAGGAAATTTAATCTAAACGAAAATAGAGGCTATTTAAAATTTTGCGCTCATAAAGACATTCTGAAATCATCTTCTAAATTGTTACCTGGTGATGTACTAACCATTATGTGTGCAATTTGGTATGATGACACTGTTGATGAGGATTTGTGTGATCCGAACAAAATTGCCTTGGCACAATTGGGGAAAAGATTGTTTGCAACTATCAAAGAATGCAGAATTGTGTGACGTTGTACTCGTGTTTGGTGATGAGCACAAGAAAGAGGTTGCGGTACACTCAGCCATTCTCAGTGCTCGGTCGTGTGTGTTTGCTGCCATGTTTGAGCATGACATGAAAAAGAAGAACAAACGAAGAGTGGACATTACTGATGTGGATGGGGAGGTGGGACAGGTGCTGGTCAACTATTTGTATGGTGAGAATCCATGCTTTGATGTATATGCTGAGAGGCTACTTCCAATTGCGGACAAGGTTTGTGATAATTCGGAATTTATTTAATATTAACTAAAATCACATTTTCCCCTCAGTATCAACTCCATTCACTCAAGTCAATGTGTGAAGGTGCTTTGTGCTTCAGAATCAATCCAAAATCGGTTGGCAATCTTTTGTTACTCGCGGACATGCACCAAGCCACAATGTTGAAATCAAAATGCATTGACTACATTCACTGGTATGCATTGGATGGTAAAAGTTCCACTGAAACATTTACATAATCAATTTTGTTGCAGCCATTCAAGTTGTGTTATTGAAAGCATTCGAGGCATGAGTGACTTAATGCAGAACAGACCAGAATTGTACTACGAACTGTTCAAACAGGATCCACAGGACTCGGGCAACATTTGGTCACCTCCAATACTCACATGCGATCCTTACAAATCGAGCTGGTCATACACTTCCTCGAATGTGAACAAATGTTCGCAAGTTTTGACTATTGGTCAATTCAATAAAAATCATTTGTCTGTCAGTCAAGATTATCTCAATAATAATCCACATGACTTCATTGAAACGAGTACATTTCCAGAATTACCGAAATCCAATGACAATTCGTCAGTGCAGTTCAGTGTCAAGTTGTACCCACACGGAGAGAACGATGATTGCACCGAACATTTGTCGTTGCAGTTGCAGTTGAAATGTGATGACAAGATGAAAGTGGCTGTCAAGGTGAAGGCTTCGATCATGGTCAGGCAAAACAGTGCAAGAGGATACACACAAGGTATGTTGAAGTGTAGATGAATTAATGCTGATTTGTTTGTTTGTTTAGAGATTGGCAAGAAATTGTCCAATGGCGAATCGATTGGATGGCCAAAGTTTATCACACGAGAACAATTGACGGAAAACAAGGATCTATTGCTCAATGGCAATGACAAACTTGAGTTGCTCTTCGAAGTGTTCTACATCGAGGGCATTGACAACTCCGTGACCGAGTCAGGTGTGAACACTTTTGCTGACGAGCACCAGTTTAGTTTCTCTCGTGACTTGTCTCAATTCTACTCAAATCAAAAACTCACGGACATTGTTTTTGAAATTGGCAACCAAGAACTACATGCCCACAAGTCGATTGTGTCAGCTCGTTCTTCTGTGTTTGCTCAAATGTTTGCCAACACAAGTCGAGTACAGATCAAAGATGTTGACGATATCGAAGCATTCGAACATTTGCTCGCACTAGTGTATGGACAAACCGAGGCATTGACTCAATGGGCACACAAAATGTTGCCTTTGGTGGACAAGGTTCGTCTTGTACCAATTGTCTTTGTAATCATATTTAACATGACTGTTTGATTTACTTTCAGTTCTCGATGAACCGCCTCAAGCGAGTCTGTCAGATTGCTTTGTGTTCACAACTGTCCGACACGAATGTAGTTAATTTCCTGTTACTCGCGGACAAATACAAAGCTGCAATCCTGAAAGAAAAAACATTCGAATATATCCGCAGGTGCTCATTATTTAAAATTTCACAAACTTTAATTGATCTTATTAAGATTCTTAATAATGTTTGCATCTTTTACCAATAGAAAACATTCTGTACTGACACAGAACGACTCGCTCAAAGTGATCCAACAGCAAAGTCCAAAGCTATTCCACGAACTGCTGTGCTACAAGTTGGACAATTGGAAAAACCACTGCGTCATGTGATTTGGCACAATCTAAATTGCAGATATATTGTCTATTTTCATAATTTTACTAATAAACACTTCATTCTAAAACTGATCTTAATGTTAATGTTTTAATTGCTCACAGTGAGCAATGCAGTGGGACACTCCACCTACTTTAGACTGAGTAAAGTTTAGACTGTGAGAGCAGTGAGCCTCATTGTGATAAACCTCAACTTGAATATAATTTTACAACAACTCACTCGCCACCTCGAGATAATCCTTTAGGTCAACAGATTGGGCTAAATCATAGTTTACACTTTGGAGACGAGACAAATGTCACAATACAATACAAGAAAAGTCACAAACCATAAACATTCAATATTTAATTTTTTGGACATGTTCAAAATAATCAAAATAATAATTAAGATTAATTTTTTTAATTAATTAATTTATTTGCAAATTAATTATTACTCATTTTTTAAACCTACAAAAAAAAGTTACAAACCACAAATGACCAATTACAATTGGAATATTACAATTTGAATATTACAAAAAAACCTCGAGAATCGAATAAACAATCGTTAAACAAATTATTTGCTATATTAACAAATAATTTCAATCAAAATTTAACCCTAACCTTATCGTTATCCGAGTACGAGGTATATCTAAAACTCAACTTTAGTTTCGGCTTCTCCTGCAGTAGTGGGGCCACCATCAACTTGGCACACTGCACCACTTTGAGTCGATAGTCCTGATGGGTGGTGAAGTAGTCTGGTTTCGCGTAACCACATGGCTCACACTCATAGCAAATACATTCCAACCAAACGAGTTTGACATTGGGAAAGATGCTGTCCAGGTGCAGTCGAAGGATACTTTCGTGTGAACTTGTTTTGTGTCCTACAATGAGATGTGCGATTGATTCGAGTTGGTGATGTTCGCTGTTTGCGAAATCGGTCAAATCCAGTGATCCATCAGGAGGGGGTCGAAGTGGTTGAAGGTGCAAATGCAAAAAACTTAACTTTGACTGATTCGATTTGGTGAATGGTTGCAAAACTTTGAAGAGTGCTGCAAGTGGTTCTTCTGAACAGTCCCACAGAATTGTCAGTCCAATCAGATTTGGTAGTCGACTCAGAAGGGACTTGAGACGATCGAGAGATTCAGCAGATGAGAGGTCTTCGAGTTGGAGATTGACGATACAGGAGGATAAGTTTTGGATGTTCATTGAGTTGGATATGATTTTGCTAGAAAGTGAAAAGAACATTAGGGTCTCAATTTATCAAAGTTTAATCATGATAGACCACGAATCAAAAATCAAGAACCAATGATCAAATGTCAAAAATCCCAAATTTCTCAATAAAAATTTGAAACTTACGTCACAAGAAAATCAACAGTATTAGGCTGAGCATCAATACCAACAAATTTCAACTTTTCATTCTTCACACCAAACTTGATGATCGATTCGTAGAGTTGGTCATTGTGTTGATCATTTCGAATGAAAGGCGATCCACGAACTTGAATGTAAAACTCACTCAACTGACCAATGATGGGCAGTTCGAGATTCGCAATTGGATAAGACGAATTTAGGATCAAATGACGCAGATTGCTCATTTGATTTATGATGGAAACAGTTTCTTGAAGGGCGTCCGAAAGTTCATTTAGATCGCCCAAAGGTAGACGACTGAAATTGTGTTCTTTAGCAAAGTGCACCATGAGATAGAATGTTTTGAGTTGTGTTGTGTAGGCAGGAAGAAGTGAGCCATTGATCAGTTGGTCTAAATGGTGAGCTAATGTGTGAGTACAGTAGAGATGCAGAGAGTGAACATTGGGAAAGAGTGATACAATCTTGTCCACAGTCTTCTGGTTAAACTGAACAATTTCGGGAAATATTAAAGATGATGCCTTCGAATCAATATGTCGACGAATTTGTTTGAGCTTCGATTTTTCCGGTTGAACAAAATAAGCTACATGATCACCGAATTCATCCGAGCCAAACACTAGGGTCAGGGTACGACGTCGAGCGGTGGCAACTTTGGCCAAATGGGCAAAACGAGTACAGGTGAGGGGTAGTTGGTGGAGTAGATGACCAAGTGGGAGTAGATCAAATATGATGGTCAGTAGTTCGTTTGGTAGTGAATCGAGTTTGGTGGATTTAGGTTTGGGTTTGAGGCAATCCCTCCAGATGCGTCTGAAAAATTGATCAATGTCATGTCCTATGCGGATGACCCAATATAATTTACCTTATGAGATACCATATCATTAATATATCAATAATTATTAAAATAATCAGTAAAATTGTTTTCGAAATCGTATTAGAATTAATATTAGTAGTAGTAGAAGTAGTAGAATTAGTAGAATTTAAAGCCATAACTTTGTTTTGTCAAATTGACAATGTCAATTGACTCGAATGTCTAAATTCTTGTACGACGCTTTCAGATCGTCGCCTTTGCATGACAAAAGAAATCAATAAAATCGATCGATAAATTCTTACATATAGAAACAATTATTTCATGTCAAATCTCAATACAGAATCGATCAATATTAAGGAGTAACGAAGTGCGAAAAACAACATACAAAACAATAACAAATGTAACCTAGGTTTCAATATTTGCAAGGCAAATCGCAACCCGGGAAATTTTCACGATAAGGTATTAGTTTTTTAAAGAAATTTCCCTGAATAATATCATCAAAATTTAATTTAGATTCGATTCTAGACATCTTCAACTGCTCATGTGTCATTGATTAAAAATTTAATTTATTAAAAGAAAGTTTTTGAAAATCCTCAAAAAATTATAAAATTATAGACATTTTATCTTGACATCAACTGTTATAACTTTACTGAATGAAGCATGGGAGAGTTTACTGGGATGTTTGTTTGGGTTTTCAGTGAAGACTGTGAACCCTTCCAACCCTAATTAATACAGATAAATTGCCTACAAACAGATATACGACTAGGATTAGTTTGACAAGCCAATTTTTTATAAGAGTAGGGTGAACATATCATTTTGGAATAAAACTTGCAGATCAAGATTTTTGATTTAGTAGAATTAGAAGGATTTGACGTTTTGATGATTTGATGAGATTAAGAATTATTCGTTTGTTTTATTATTCTAGCTTGGAGATGTCGAGATCGTTTGGTTCGAATTGAGAATACGATCACCATGAACATTAGCGGAAAGTGGACTGAGTGTCCAATTGGTTTATCGAATTGCACTTCGAAAAGTGTAAATTATGAATAAAATCCAAATTTCAAACAAGTTAAATCGTGTTTTATGGTTCATTGGTCATTATCCAATTTATCGCATATGAGGTGAGGATGATTTCGTTGTTTTTTCAAAGCGTATATTGTTGTATTAAAGTATGGAGTGATCGTCTATTTTGTCATACAAACAAAAATATCATAACGAATGTCAATTGTCTAAGAATAAGAATTCAAAAGCATAATTTGTCATGTCAATCTATTTTGTATTTGCTCATTCTCCCACAAGCATTATATGCAAATGGTCGAGCCTTCGAGCCTTTTGGTGCTTCTTGCGGTATTTCGTCATCATCACCAATCTCGGGCAGTTTATCGTCCTCGGTTTGAACGTAATTGGTCCAATCACCGAATGAAAAGCATCTATGAGAACGTCTCGCATAAAGTCGTACCGCCGAGTTGCTTCTGGCAAACTTGTTCTTCACTGAGAGAATCAACTGTCGGTGACAGCGAGTGGCCAATTCTTCGTCATGCTTCCGACTGGTGTATGGTCGACAGATGGTACAATCATCCGGCTCATCCACCAAGATGATCACCTGCACCGAGGGAAAGACTGTGTGAGCGAAGCCAAATTGGTCACCAACTGAGTGAAAGTGATGGGATCTGACCATCTCATACTAAGCAAAGTCAGCGATGGAAATCGCCAACAGAATTCGCCCAACTGCTCAACAGTTTTAAAGAGCAAACAACTATAGAGTTGACGCACTTTGGTGGTGATGGATTCTAATGCAGGATTCAGGGCTACTTCCACACGGAGATTGTGAAGATTTCCGAGTGAAATATGACGCAATTCTGGATTATCTAATCGGTGCACAGTGTCCCAAATTGTATTACGTTCGTCATACCATCCATTGCACAGTTTGACTTGTTTGAGGCGGCCAATGAAAGAATAGAATTCGGAGGGAAAGGTAATGTTCCAATATTCACCAGGAATATGCAGAGTAAGTTGTTGTAGTAAGGACTGTTGATTGATGCTGTGCAGTAGAGTGCGCACAGGGTGCTGGTCAAGACGGTCCGGGTATTGCTCGTCGATACCCGAAGTTTGAATCCACAGTTTCAGAATCCTCACTGACCAAAATCCAACAAGACCAATCACCAAATTGAATTCGTTTTCATCACAGTCTGGATGAACCACCACGAAAGTGTCCACATTTGGGAATAGATCCGTGAGATAGGTGACCAGTTGACCAGAGAAACGTGCATGACGGAGACGAGCCAGTTCAGTAAACTCAGTCTCAATGCCACAGCCAATCAAAACAAAGTTTGGCAATGTCAAAGAAGCGAATCGTTCCACCATTGGAAGATGGAAATACGATTCTCGATCATCATCGCAAGACACCTCAAAAGTACTGTTGAGAGGAATGGCGCAATCCATCTTGGCCAACTTTTTTTCACTACCTCCAATCAGCACCAAAGTACGTCTTCGTGCACAGGCACTCGGGAGAAGGGCCTTCCACCGTGAACATACGTGATCTAGGTGAAGTAGGTCGGACAGTGGGATCCGGTCAAAGATGGGCAGGAGGCAGTCGTCTGGTAGGGAGTCAATGTGGAGACACATTTTTGGGACAGAGTCAAGTTAAGTCGAGTGAGTTGTGTGCAATTGCAGACAAGACGAGCCTCGTCCTGTGGATAATATCAACAAAAGTAGCTAATCACAAATGAAAACTCATCAATAAGAACAGTGTTGTCTGGATTCTTGCTACTATATAGAGGAAAATTGCACACTGTGGAATTTAACAGTAGAGACTGTGCGAAAGTGCATCTCAAACGTTAAACAGTGAAGCCAACTTTCAGTACATTGTAACTGAATGGCTTTTTTTCAAAGTGAAGGTCACATTCTTCAGTATCAACAGATCAAAGTTGCATATAGCAGTAGTCTTGTAAACGCATCAAACGCTTGAGCCAATGCATCTCCACTCGATTTGTACATTCGATGCACTCTACCACTACATCAAATTCTCGTACTCATACATTCACACACATCACTTTGTATCCCAACTGTCCTATTGACAATACCAAATACAGATCACTTTCAAATCAAACCAACTTGTGTCTCAATTGTCTAATTGTCCCTGAACAATTTGTCGATTTGTCGACTTGCAATTTCAATTAAACATTGCATAAAACACAAATTTTGTAGAAGTGATGAAACTAATAAAATTATTATTTAAAAAAACACACAAATTCGATTTAATACTAATTTCTAAACAATATTTATGATTCATTAAAATTATATTTCTGTTTCATTTTTTTTACTTCAAACTAGATTTCTAATAATTGGGCCTGAAGTAGTCGAATTTTGTTTATCATATGTAGATTTGTTTTGGGAATTTCTTGGGAATTGAATAGTTAAAAAATGAAAGCTATATATTTAGCAACACAATTTCAGAATGGAATAGTCCAAAAAATATATTGTTAATTGTCATGCTCTTTTTGAGTTCATTCAAGGAGTTAAATAATGAATATCGGTTGCCATTGAGACTAATTAACTTAATTACTAATAACCGCGGTTGCATGTTAGTTTATTCTAAATAATTTTAGTCAAAAAACTAGAAAGACCCGTACTTATTATAAAATTTTCGGAATTTTAATGAAACTGTTAAAAAATATAAATGAAATGATTTAGTTTTTTTAAAAGTTAATGTGTACCAGTTTGAAGATTCAATGGTAATGGGAATTCTATTTGACATTCGTTTAAAACGTTTGAAATAAATTTTAAAAGTTTAATTTTAAAATTTTCTTTTAATGCAATTGACTATTTTGGAATTCGAAACTTTGACTTTGAAAACTCTATACAAACAACCAACTTCGTAATCGAAATTTCATTTATCTACTACGTGTCCCTCTCCTTATTTCTGTGCGGCCTCTCTCCACCCTCGAAAGTATCTTCAAGCCCCACTCGATGCATCCACGACCCGACTGGTTCATTCTGTTGAAGTATGCAGTGCTCAAGCTCATTGTCTGCACTGGTGTGATTACATTCACTTACTCTGGCTACCTCATCCCCATCCTTCTGGGTCGAATCCGAGTCGACCTTCCCTACATTCCTACGGTACGTGTATGTTTGTATGTCGAATGTTATAATGTTTTATTTGGCTATTTTAGATTGGTGTTGTTCTGTTATCAGTGGTTTGTCTGGCTTCTTTTGTAGTGTTTTTTGGCTGGCTCTTTTTACTAGCCGTTCAATATATACTCGTCAACAAGGAGGACAAAATTTGCTGTTTCATTTCTATGCTATCCAACATTATGCTCGCCTTATTTACTATTATGGTGGCTGTCTATTCAGGCCCAATTGGAACGGGACCATTCTGGGACATTGTGGGACAGTGTTACATTTGGCTTTTGGCCCTACTCAATGGACTACTCTCGATTGCAATGGCGCTCTACTGGTTGGCACTAGTTTGGTTGGAGTCACAATCTCCTGGTGGAACCGCTGATGGACAACAGATGGCGGTGGTGGTCATTCCTGGCAAGAGTACTGCTTCTGGTACTCGTGGTACCCGAGCTGCTCAAGGTTCCGCAGCTATTCCTGGATCCACGGCTGCTTCTAGTGCCACTTGAGCAAATATCATCACCACTACCGTTCCAAGCAAATGTACCTTGTTCCACTCAAAGAGTTGTACCGACAATTCCTCAAGCACCAATCTCAAGAATCCAAGAATTCACGAACATTTATGACCATTCCATCTTCAATTTATTATAATTTTCATACATCAAACAAATAAACTAACACTTACTTTCACCTGCGACACTTTGTGTGCTTCCTATTTCAACTTTCACAATGCAAATCATAACCTACACTTTACTTCTCGTACTCTGCAAATTCTGCATGCTTTTCCCCCTGTATAAGTCTTCTTCTACTAATGTCTACTGTCCAAATCTTTTCACTACCTTCACAGTACAAATCTCAGCACATATTGGAGCTATCTCATTCGGGGTTTAAACCGCGTCACTTTGATAGTATATTGAACAGTGAGTATTAGTACAGTGAAAGTTGAGCTTTGGTACACACAGAATGTTCGGAGTGAAATTATTTTGTGTTGAATATGAATTTTCCCAAAATATCAGTTTGGCAAAATTTGGTAAGTCCTCTTATAATTCTTTAAATATTTTTTTGTTTTGTTTTATTCAATAGATCGATTGAGTACTATAAATTAATCAGCCAAATCAGAGTCTCTGAGTGGAACTGATCGATTTGGCCATAAAACATTCATCCCATGCAAAATGTAAAGTTCACTTAATTCGACTTTTGTCGAATTCGAAACTTTGTCCACTCTATACAAACACAAACAACTTCGTAATCGAAACTTCATTTCTCTACGTGTCTCTCCCTTTATTTCTGTGCCCTCTCTCAACCCTCGCAAGTATCTTCAAGCTCCACTCGATGCATCCACGACCCGACTGGTTCAATCTGTTGAAGAATGCAGTGCTCAAGCTCATTGTCTGCATTGGTGTGATGACATTCACCTACTCTGGCTTCCTCACTCCATACGCTTTGGATCAGTTCCAAGTGGCCCATCTTTCCTATGCCAAGGTACGTACACTCATATTTGCATGTATATACACGGAGAATGTTGTAATGTTTTATTTGGCTATTTTAGATTGATGTTGTTCAGTTATCAACTCTTTGTGTGGCATCCTTGGTAGTGTTTGTTGCCTTGCTGGGTCTTCTAGCCGTGCAATATTCATTAGTCAAGATGGAGGACAAAATTTGCTGTGGCATTTTTGCGGTGACCAACATTGGGCTCGCCTATTTGTCCACTATGGTAGCTGTCCATTCAGGCCCAATTGGAATAGGACAATTCTGGGACATTGTTGGACAGTGCTACATTTGGCTTATTGGTCTACTTTATGGACTACTCCCAATTGCAATGCTGCTCTACTGCTTGGCACTGATTTGGTTGAGCTATGAGGCACAATCTTCTGGTGGAACCGTCGATGGACAACCGATGGCGGTGGTGGTCATTGCTGGCAAGAGTACTACTGCTGGTACTCATGGTACCCGAGCTGCTCCTGGTACCGCAGCTACTCCTGGATCCACGGCTGTTTCTAGTGCCACTTGAGCAAATATCATCACCAGTACCACACCAAGCCAATGAGCCCTGCACCTTATCTACACAAAAAGCTGTACAAACAATCTCTCAAGCAGCAATCTCACGAATCCAAGAATCTTCGAACATTTTTGCCAATTTATTATCAATTTATTATCATTTTCATGCATCAAATAAATAAACTTCGTTTTTGTACTAGAACGTTGCTTTCAAATATTTTATTGGTTAATTTGTTGCTACATGTTTTTTATATTTGTTTCAAACAATTGTTAATTTTAATTAAATTTTATTAAATTAATTGCATTTTTTAACCCTTTCCGTGCCACAAATGGCACAGCTCTAGCGGTCGCATTTTTGGGTCTAGTGACTTGAAATTTTAGGACAGTACTCACCAAGGACTGCAAATTTGGGGAAGGATAGTGATTTGTTCCAATTGGAACACTTAGGACAAAATATTTTTTTTATCGTCGATCTGAGTAGCTAGATCGATTCTACTCGCTTTGCTGTGAATTTTGATATATAACATGCCCAAGAAAAAAATTTGTATCCCTATTGAATCCAAGGATCCAGAATCGTAGGTACCAGAAATAAGGTATTAATTAACTAACTGAAGATGTCAAACGATTCTACAGACCTTCCTGAAAATTTTGATATAAATTACAGCCAATTTGGTCAACGGGAAGGCAGTCAAATACTATGTGGAAAATAAACTGATAAAAGATCCGATTTACCAGAATTAGGGCACGCGGACACCAGCTAGAGTGTCATTGTAATAAATCGATTTTGAAGGATTGGAGTGACTCAATATGGACATTGAGTATACCAAATTGATCGTATGGATGAGAAGAATAATATGGTGTGAACTGTTTTTGTATCCATGGCCAAAATCTGGTTCTATCCTAGGCCCAAAATGGATCCCAACTTAAAATTGATCAATAAAGTCATGTGATATACCAAAATGATTGTAATTATGAAGAGAATAACCCAGAAGGACTGTTTCGGTATCCAGGACCAAAATCTGGTACTATCCTAGGCCCAAAATGGATCCCAACTTAAAATTGATCAATAAAGTCATGTGATATACCAAAATGATTGTATTCATGAAGAGAATAATCATGGACGCCTGTGAAGGTATCCAGAACCAAAATCTGGTACTATCCTAGGCCCAAAATAGATCCCAACTTAAAATTTATCAAAAAATTCATGTGATATATCAAAATGATTGTAATCATGAAGAGAATAATCATGGATGCATTTGAAAGTATTCAGGACCAAAATCTGGTAATATCATAGGCCCAAAATAGATCCCAACTTAAAATTGATCAATAAAGTCATGTGATATACCAAAATGATTGTAATCATGAAGAGAATAATCATGGACGCCTGTGAAGGTATTCAGAACCAAAATCTGGTACTATCATAGGCCCAAAATGGATCCCAACTTAAAATTTACAATAAAGTCATGTGATATATCAAAATGATTGTAATCATGAAGAGAATAATCATGGATGCATTTGAAAGTATTCAGGACCAAAATCTGGTACTATTCTAGGACCAAAATGGATCCCAATTTAAAATTTATCAAAAAATTCATGTGATATATCAAAATGATTGTAATCATGAAGAGAATAATCATGGATGCATTTGAAAGTATTCAGGACCAAAATCTGGTACTATCATAGGCCCAAAATGGATCCCAAATTAAAATTTATCAATAAAGTCAGGTGATATACCATGGGATCATTTTGCAAAATGATTGTAATTATGAAGATAATAATCAAGGAGTCCTAATTCGTCTAAATTGGTTTATATACATTCTCCAATATTTATGTGTTCAGAAAAAAACCAAATTGGCCTATAGTCATTATTAAATAGTTTTTGGAACGAAATAATTTTTAAAGTTTTTACTAGGTATTGTCCCATATTTTAGTATAAAAATCTAACTTGGCTTCAAGTGGTTGCACAATTGCTTATTTGTGAACATTATGTGCCTAATAATTTAATTAGAAATTTTTTGAACAAAATTTTGGGGATAATTTCATAACCGGAAGTTGTTCCAATTGGAACGTTTTGCATATATACCTCAATAGGGAACTTCAAGAGGAGTACCCACAAAAAAAAATTTAACTTCTAATATTCACTCAACTCAAAGATAAAAATTTCCTCGACGGTGGGTGTCAATATGAGTTTGAATAAACATATATATCAATTCCAGGAAACAGGGGACATCTGCGCATATGTGCTAATTCTTGTCCGTACGAGTCCCACTACACAATATACTAATATGGTCATTTGGAACTAAACTTTTCTAGAAAAACAGAGGCAGTCCGGGATATTATTGATCAGCCCCCGTACATGTTTGTGTTACTAAGGAAATAGTTCAAAATAATCTTAGTTTTATTACTTGACTGTCTATTACTACAAAAGTTTTTAAATAATCAACTAGCGTCTCACTTATGATTTGTGCATGTGTTTTAAATGTTTAAATGATTTTTTCGTTTAAAAGAATTCTTCATTTAAATCTAAAATTATATGCAAGTGTTGTTTGTTTTAAAATTATTTTTCAATTAAAACATTTATATTTATAAAATTGTGTTGTGCGTAATTCAACTCTCCAAACATCACCATGGCACGCCGAAAGAAAAAGGATTCTTGTGATTTAAACAAAGTTTACCCAAGTAAATCAAAAGGTATTTATTCAAAATAATTTTAAAAAATATCAATTTCTAATTTTTAAATTTTAGACTTAAGTGATAAAGAATTTTCACGTCAACCTATAAAAACATCATTTAAATCAAAAGCTTTTAAAAAGCAACAAGTTACCACCGCAATTGAAAAAGTACCAAATTCAGGTATTTTTATATTTTTGTGTTAA
This sequence comes from Rhizoglyphus robini, assembly GCA_023373905.1. Lineage (NCBI taxonomy): Eukaryota > Metazoa > Arthropoda > Arachnida > Sarcoptiformes > Acaridae > Rhizoglyphus > Rhizoglyphus robini. The sequence continues at coordinate 172,416 of JAKIJQ010000233.1, read as the reverse complement.
ATAATTTTTTTAACAATTTTACTTTATTGCAATTTCAATATGATTTTTTCTTATATTTGTGAATATACTTAACTTAACTATAAAATAATATATTTAACATTTCGGTTTCCGATTTCACAACATGTTTTGTCTTTTGTAAAATGTAAATTTTATTATTAAAAATTAAAATTATAAAAATATCGGGTTTATTCACATTTCTTAATATTTTTTGCCCTATGTATAAATGTAAATTTTATTACCAAAAATTAAAAATCTTAACCTTTTGGTTTCATTTCAATTGTTTAAATAATTTTTCATTTTTAATTTAAATTAATATTAATATTCTAATAATATTTAATTGAATAAAATTACTTTGTGTAGGATCTGAATCTCTAGGTAGCCAAAGTTTTACAGCATCTAACAATGGTAATTGCAAATTAATTTTAGAAATAAAATATTTACAGTTTTTCTCCAATTTTAAAATAGACGATGACCATCCGGTTTGGGAAACAGTCGAACCAAATTTTCAAGTTGTGAATGCCTGCTTCAATCAAGCCGCAGACAAAATATTGAATTACCCAGGTGTACAATGTGTGGCTATGTGCGGATCAGTTTGTGTATATTCCGCTCATAAATGTCCATCTAAATGGAACAGAATCTCACTTCATAAATCACTATTTCAAGGTGATAATTACTATGGTCAGTGTTGGTATCAAATCTTAGACAAACTACCAGACGATATCGACGAGATTCCAGATCCAAGGCCAATACTGACTAATGAATTAGTAACTGAAATAGATATTCACTCGTGTCAAACCAGAATTACATATTTTCAGGATCCACCGTTTTTTGGCAATAGATCAGACAAGGTTTGTTCAAACCACCAAAAATTTTTACCATAAAAATTAAAACTTGTTTTTAGGCTTGTCTTAGACTCCAACTTGCTCAACTATTTGTAAACTACAACCACGGAATTGTTATTTGTGGGCTGGAAGCTCGAGCTGTTATCCAAAGTAACGGAACATTTTATTTATTTGATTCTCACTCCATAAATTCTATTGGAGAAACCGTTCCAAATGAAATTGGAAGAGCCACTCTATTTTCGACAACTACAATTGATCATTTAACTGACAAATTGTATTTTTATGCACAATAAGGTCAAATACAACAGAAAGGATATTCGGGAAAATCAATTTACAATCGACCCTATAAAAGTATTTTTTCCGTTGATGCCTGAAACAAATCAGCAGTTTGGTGAATTTGATTTGAAAATCCAAGAAGCTTATATGAAATGTGATGATTTGCAAAATGAGTCAACAGATGAAAATTTCCAACTCTATAAAAGTGATTCACATTCAAAAAGTAATGATTCGAATGATTTAAATGAAAATTCGAGTGAAGATTCTTCTGATGATTCCGATTTTAACAGAAGCACATTTAAATTATCAAAATCATTTATTCGTAAAATTAATTCAGGTAAAATTATTGTATTCAAAAGCTTAAGCTAACAGATTATTTTTTTAAATTAGGAAATAAAATTTCATCAAATGAAGAACCTCTCACTCAGTCTAGATTTCAAAATTTGTCAAACAATGAATCTTTTCGAAATGATTTTGAATCTATTAATCCAAAAAAATCGTTAGTGGACAAAAATTACGACGCATCTAAATTACGAAAACGCCAAATCAAAAGTCAAATGCAAATTGATTTTGACGCTTTGTTTAGTTCAAGTAAGTTGTAAATCTATAAATTTATACACAAAATATTAAGTTATTCTATTTTAATTAATTTAAATTAGGTTCTGACGATTCTGATGCGGACGACGAAGCAGATCCCAATTCTGACAATGAATATACACCGCCAATGCGTGGTAAAAGATGGGAATGTAATGGTAAATAATAAGTTATAGGTATTTTAAATAATATAAAATAATAATTTGTAGATTCAAGTAATACTGGAACTGAACCACAATCTCAAATAGAATCAAGTTCTGGTTTATTTTATGTCTATGATAATGACAATTCCAACAAATTTAAATCAAATGAAATTGATACAAAAGGTTAGATTTAAATAAATATTTTGATTTGATTATAATTATAATTTTTTAGATGGAAAATTGTCCAAAAGCAACAGTGATTCTGAATCTGAATGCACGTTTGTGGAAAATGATTTAAATGTGATGCTAAATGATTCAGGTAAAATTACATTTTAATTATTATAATAAAATTTTCATATATTTTTTAAATTTATAGAATCTGGAATTTTCTCGTCTGGTGATGACCCTTCAGCAAATTCATCAAGTGATGATTATTTAGAGACTAAAGAACAATCAAATGCTCGAGAAAAATATACCAAAACTCATTTAGATAATAAATGTGAATCTGACAATGAAGAATATTATAGCGATGATGAAGAAAATGCTTCTAGAAACAATGAAAATTTAAATTATCCCCGAGTCGTTGAAGAAGAATTTGACACTGATGGACCAGATGATGATTATACGACTGATATTAGCCAGGAAGATGATGAAACAGATCAAACAGACGAACGGGATGATTGGTATAAATTAGATTCTGCCAAGAACATACGACAACACGCATTGAGCATTCAAGAATTTCCATTTCTTGCAAATTCTGGATATTGTGGAAATGCTGAAATTAAAGATTTTGACGATGCTTTTAATGTCTTGGTGGATAATGATGTAATTGACGTAATAGTGAAACAGACGAATATTTTTGCTCACCAACAGAAAGAAAAATTTACAAAGGCAAAAAATGAAGCAGGGCAAACGAGTAGTATTTCCGAATAGATTGGCCAAATGGAAAGATACTACGAGAGAAGAAATTAGAAAATATTTGGGGATTGTAATCTTCATGGGAACGACCAAAGTAAGTTCAATTTTTTTTAAATATTGAGATTAAAATAATTAATTTAATTAATTTTACAGGAAAGTGAAATACCTGATTATTGGAAATTTAATTCAACAGTTTCAAACGTGATGAAAAGAAATAGATTTCAAGTTTTAAGCAGGATGTTGCATTTTTCGGACAACACTAAACAACCACCTGACGATCGTACATTCAAAGTGAGAAAATTGTTCAAAATGTTAAATGCTCGATTTTCTGCAAACTTTGTTCCATACGAAGACCTATGCATTGACGAATCTCTTGTTCCCTACAGAGGGCGTTTTCTTTTCAGAGTGTACAATCCAAACAAACGTCATGCTTACGGTTTGAAATTTTTTAAAATTTGCACTGGTAATGGGTACACTTTGGACATGCTTCTTTATTCAGGAAAAAGTGTCCATAAATGGAAAACACTTAGAGTTGTCATCAAACTAATGAAAAAATACTTGGATCAAGGTTTCACTCTATGTACAGACAACTACTATACGTCAATGGAATTAGCTCGATTCCTCCTCCGTCATAAAACTCACCTAATTGGTAAAAAAAATTAAAATATATAAAATATGCCCTAATTAATTTTTACTTGTATAGGTACAATGCGACAGAATCGTAAAGGTATTCCCAATGAATTAAAAACTGAAGTCAAAGCGGGCGAATTCAAATCGTTTGGAAACAATCGTGGAATTTTGATTAGTCGGTGGAAAGACCATTCTGTTGGAAAGAAAAATGCAAACAAAAAGAAAGGAGTAATCTTGCTTTCAACAAAACACAGTGTCAACCGTCAACCCTGGAAAAATGATTTTTTAAATCCGACTAACAATCGCAAACCATCAGAAGTGCTAACTAAACCAGAAGCCATTCACAGTTACAACAAACGTAAATGTCCGGTCGATCTTTCTGATGCCAAAACTGCGTATGCTAGTCCTCACCGTAAGAAATACAAATGGTACCAACGGTGCATGATTGAAACATTATGTAACACTGCCGTAGTCAACGCGTATGAAATTCATGTTTCAAAGACAAATGGTAACAGAAAGCGACTTACCGTCCCAAAGTTTAGATTGAAACTTGCTGAAAAACTAATGCAAGAAAAAAGGCTAAGTAAGAAAACAAAAACTGAATAATATAAATTATTAATTTGTTTTATTATAGCAAATAAAGAGAAAAATGCTCAACTTCGCAAAACAATCGACGACGCAGTTAGACTGGGCATTCGAGAATATATTGGCAATTGCACTTTCGATAACGCAGACGAAATAGTTGGCATTGAAATCATCGAAGAAATTGAAATTGCCCAACCATCAACCTCAATTTCAGAACATACCAATCACCAATTAGTCGTCAACAGTACAACTAATTTACAACGATGTCAAATTTGTGAGAACAACTTGAAGAAGACAAGTCACAACTACAAACGTGATAAAAATAAGCGAAAACTTATTCAAAGAGGTAAATAAAATTCTATTTTAAAAATATAAATATTAATTTTGTTTTTTATAGTCAACGTAAAGTGCCGACAATGTGATAAGTTGATGTGTAATGATTGTTTTAGGAAACAAGAAAGCCACGAACAATAACTTCATTACAAAACAAGCACTCGTACACAAATTTGTACCTATCCTACTTTCTACATTTACCAATCCTTTGAAACGTTTATTTTAAAAATATTAATTTTCAATTCCATCATATACAATTATATTTTACAATGCTATCTCTCAATGCTACACATACCATTACAAAATATACTTTTCAAATACCATAATAAATATGCTCAAATTAATTAATGGCAGTTTTAATATGTAAAACTTTTTAATATTTTGTAATCAAAATTATATATTCATTTCTGGCACTTCAATTATTTTTTATTTCCAGGACTATATCTTTTGATGCTATAATAATATACAATTTAGGAATTTTTCTAGATCCTATAGCTATTGGATAATGTCTAGGGACCCATTTAGGAATTTTCTAGATCCTATAGCTATTGGATAATGTCTAGTGACCCATTTAAAAATTTTTTATAGACCCTAAAACTATTGGATAATGTCCCGGAACCAATTTAGGAATTTTCTAGATACTATAGCTATTGGATAATGTCCAAGGACACATTTTAGATTTTTTGTGCCAATCATTGGAAAATTTCAATAGACTTATTTGTGATTTTTTGAAAGTAAACAGAAACATCTATTTTGGGCCTAGGATAGTACCAGATTTTGGTTCTGGATACCTTAACAGGCGTCCATGATTATTCTCTTCATGATTACAATCATTTTGGTATATCACATGACTTTATTGATCAATTTTAATTTGGGATCCATTTTGGGCCTAGGATAGTACCAGATTTTACTCCTGGATACCGAAACAATCCCTCTGGGTTATTCTCTTCATAATTACAATCATTTTGGTATATCACATGACTTTATTGATCAATTTTAAGTTGGGATCCATTTTGGGCCTAGGATAGTACCAGATTTTGGTCCTGGATACAAAAACAGATCACACCATATTATTCTTCTCATCCATACGATCAATTTGGTATACTATATGTCCATATTGAGTCACTCCAATCCTTCAAAATCGATTTATTACAATGACACTCTAGCTGGTGTCCGCGTGCCCTAATTCTGGTAAATCGGATCTTTTATCAGTTTATCTTCTACACCGTATTTGACTGCCTTCCCGTTGACCAAATTGGCTGAAATTTATATCAAAATTTTCAGGAAGGTCTGTAGAATCGTTTGACGTCTTCAGTTGGTACATTAATGCCTTATTTCTGGTACCTAGGATTCTGGGTCCTTGGATTCAAGAGGGATACAAATTTTTTTCTTGGGCATGTTATATATCAAAATTCACAGCAAAGCGAGTAGAATCGATCTAGCTACTCAGATCGACGATAAAAAAATATTTTGTCCTAAGTGTTCCAATTGGAACAAATCACTATCCTTCCCCAAATTTGCAGTCCTTGGTGAGTACTGTCCTAAAATTTCAAGTCGCTAGACCCAAAAATGCGACCGCTAGAGCTGTGCCATTTGTGGCACGGAAAGGGTTAATCGAATTCGATATGTAACTTTATGCCAACTCACTCTACATACACAACCACACACAACTCATCATTTCTACTTCATTTCTTATTTACGTGTCTCTTTCCATATTTCTCTCCTCTTTCTCTGCCCGCAAGTATCCTCAATTCAGAATGATAACTATCCGACAGCCTATACCGAAATGGTTTCAATTTTTGAAGCACACCGTGACCGCCATTGGTGCACTGCAATTGGCCATGGTTGGCTACCTTCTGTATGCGACTCATCTGGGCGCGCTTACTGTACTTGAGTACGATTTCAAGGTATTACGTAATGTTTGTTGTATGTAGGAATGTTTCTTCTATTTGCTATTTGCTAGATTCGTCTAATTGGGCTACTTTGGCTGTATGCCGACTTGTGGTTACCGAGCCTAGTCCTGCAGTACTTTCGCGTCTACCGTGAGGGCCTGTACGACTGTACCATCATTGCGCTGCTCAACAGTGTGCTCGCCTATTTCATCTTTGATGTAACCCTGAGTTTGGACCCGATTGTGCAGTCGCACTTTGCTTGGATTTTTGGAATGCCCTTGCGCCAGCTGCTCTCCCTCACAATGCAGGTCTACTGGCTGTCGCTCATTTTCCAAACGAAATCCTCTTATGATATAGCTACTTTTGAGAAGACGACTGTGGTGAGTGTTCGTATTGATGTGGCACTGTTGGCACTGGTGATTCGGTTCCTACTTCCACTGGTACTCGGCCTACTGGTGGTGGCGCCACCTCTGCTTGGAATCTCTACCTCTACTGTACTACCAAGCGAATGAGCCCTAGGGCGCCTTGTCTACACCAAAAAGCTGTATACACACAAACCCTCAAGCATGGAATCTCTAGAATCCTCAAGAATCCTCGAACAATTTTGAAATTATTCAATTTTATGAATATTCTATGATAATTTATTCTTGTATTCATTTAGAAAAATAAACATCATACTTTCAACCTAGACATTTTGCAAGTTTTCAACGATTTCAACTTCTACTGTGCAAACTTTAATCTGCACTCTTAACTTCCACTCTACTAATTCTGAATACCTTCCCCTGTATAAGTCTTCTTTTACTATAACATTTACTTTGAAAATCTTTTCCCTACCTCCACAGTACAAATCTTAATCTTTTAACTTCCACTCTACCAATTCTGCTTACCTTCCCCTGTATAACTACTAACGTTTACTTTACAAATCATTTTTCTATAGAATATACTTCCACAGTATATATCTTTTCTTTGTCTCCACAGTACAAATCTTAATCTGCACACTTAACTTCCACTCTACTAATTCTGAATACCTTCCCCTGTATAAGTCTTCTTTTACTATAACATTTGCTTAACAAATTTTTTCCACAGTTGCTTTCTCCTTTAAGTCAGCACGCATTTTCCTCTTCATTTCATTGTTATTTTTAGTGAATTATATTCAAAATTCGTGCGTCAATTTTTACCAACTATCCTATGATTGAATCGACAAATTTATCGAGTACAATCATAGTAGTGCAAATCCTTTCTATCTCTAAACATCACTCACTCACTTCACTCTTACACTTTATTGTATTACTTTCGCTAAGTTTTCCTCATTCAAAACATATTTAAACACTCACTCAACACTCATTCAGATCATCATATATCATGACATCAAGAGATCAACAGTCATCATGATTCTCTACAACATATTGTAACATACTGTACATTACCTTCAATATTCTTGTGTTTTTGTCATTTTTAACCCTTCCAAACCCGTGGAAAAGTTAAAAGTTTTTCATCAAAACATCATGTTCTCGCGTGGTCTAGTAAGGAACTGGAAGTATTTTGTCCTGTTGTTCTGCTGAGATGAAGTCAAGAAAACTCTCTCAATGACCCGTAACCTCTTAGATGATCAGATGGATCCAGAGCAAGCGGAGTGGGGGGGGGACAAACCTCATCGGAACACTCTTCACAGCTGATATTCTTTTCAATGGCTCGTTGGATAAGTCCAACCTTACCATCTTCAGCTTTGGCGTTTCATTGGTTAATAACGGATTGTGGAATGGCTCACCGCGTTTCGTTTCGTTGAACTTCTCGCTCAATTCATCCTTTACGGTCTCGCTCAACCCGCCAACGTCTTCATTTTGAATCGATTCGTGACCATCCCCGGGTGTTTCGAGTGCATAATCATATTTGGTACCAATTATGCGAAGTCGAAAAAATTCATTGACCATCGAATAGAGGAAAGGAGAAAACGAAGCCCAGAAGCCACGTTGGAAGAGAGCCAATGACATGTGCCACCAGTAGCCAGGCTGCTTGTAAATGGACATTTTAAAATTGGTTTACCATTTCTGAAAATTTGCAATGGCCGATGATAGCGCGGAGTTGAAGATATCGAATGATGACGATGATCAGGACTGTGTGTGAGGAGAGAGGGAGAGAGGTGAAAAACTTGGGTAACTAATTGCCCAACTGGCGTAACTAATAGTCCGATTGGGGTACGTAACACAACCAAATATACTTACAGAGGATACCAAAGATGATGATCAGAAATGACGAGAATAGCGCTCCATCCGGGTAGAAATTAGCAATGTCGCTCACCATTGGCAGAAATGCATAATGACCAACATCTTGAAAAGCACCAATGACGAAGCTATAGAACGAGAAATACTCAACATTGAGACATACCTAGAGAGGATAGCATACCATGCTGCAAGAAGATACAAAATTGTATATTTTCCAAAATAAGTGGTTTTTGTTCCAAAAAAATTTTTCTTCCCAAAATAATTGGTATTTCTACCAACAAATATTTCCAAATATAAAAGTTCATTTGTAACTCATTTGTAACAGTTGTAACTCATTTGTAAATGAGTAGTTCAAGTTCAAGAGTGGCTAATTAAACAATTTATTGTTGTGTTAAGTGTATATAGTAAAAATGCCTGTCAATTTGTGTACATTATTGACAACGACAGACTGTCGTCGACTGTGGACAAATACTTAATAGTTGTGAAATTATAGCTGTGAAAGAATGCCCTTGGTATTGGACTGTGCATTTCTTGGCGATTGTTGTCGGTTTGCTTACTATGGTCAACATTGTGTTTGTTATGCTTAGGCTTAAAACTTAAAACCACTCAAAGTCATTTACACTTGAATTCTTTTTATCTCTAAAAATTGTTCAATGCAATGTTGACTCAAATGTTTTTTTGCTAAATAAATGAATTATTGATTTCTTTGTATAATTTCTTGTGTGCATCGTTAATGTCCTTTATTATATTGCTGATTCATCGCCATATGTCCAATTCTGGTTATACAGTTTTGTGTTGTTGTATGTGTTTTGGTCCGTCAATCAATCACAACAATGAATCAACCAAATTTTATTTGTACAATTAAATCTTATTATCACAACATACCATAACATAACACGTACTACTACTGAATCATCAATTTCATAGTCTTTCAGTAACATATGAACTTCTTTAAATGAAGTCATTTCAAGAATGATTTGTACGTCTTTGATTTTGCAATTTTCTTGACATGAAACAGAAACAACAAACAGTCCCTATCAGAATTATCAAGATGAGTAGATAGATAAAAAGAATAAGCAAAGTGGCTGCACTGAAGGGCAACATTGTAGGCGTTGTTTCGGCCTGACGTTTTCTCAGATTTGATCACACACAAATGAGCCTGATAACCACCATTATCCACCTTTAAATACACAATTTTTGTTGGATAAATCGAATTACTGCTCAAAAATGTTAAATGGAAAATTACTAAAAATTACGAAAAACACTAATTAGCGAAACAGAAATTTTATTGTTTTATACGAAAAAATGAATGATAGTCTTTCAAGATTTTTCCGAATAATAAAAACAATTGAGAGTATCATTTTATGTTGATACTGATTTACTGGTCGATGAATGCTTTGATGAAATTGATGCTTGTTGTACAAGAAATGCTGACATTTCGAGATGGTAAGTGCCCATTTGAGATTCCAATTTTCGTGCTCGAAAATAGAAGTAATAGATAGACGTCACCAGTGTTATTAAGATGAGGATATAGATTAGTAGTAGCAGCAAATCCGGTGCACTAAAGTGGATCATTGTGCAGGTTTTATATTGATCACTAATTTGACCCAAATGAGTCAAATGAAAATGATCTGCCACCTTTATATATACCCGAATCTGTTGGCATCAATCGAATGTTTATTCAAAATAATTAATGAAAAATTGTACAAATTATGAAAAACACTAATTAACGAAGCAGAAAATTTTGATTATTACAGAGACTGAATGAATAAAACAATGCATCAACATTCCACTTCATTGAACTCGAATGGAGGAGATTCCTGCTTTTGGTAGAATCTCACTATCGACCAAGTCTCGTTACAGTGGTGGAAATTCGTCTTGCAAAAAAATATATTATTATGGTTTGTTTGATGTGTAGACTGAAATAGAGTAAAAATAGACATAACTCAAAATGTCCATTGTGTTCGGAAACGAAAATTAATTGTGATTAAATATGATTTCTATCAGTGCATCAGTGATGCCCACAATTACGAATCTGCACACTTGGCGTGAATGACGAAACCTGCTTAATAAAATAAAATTAATAAAATAATGAAATTATTCACGAAATTACGGGTAAGTAAATAAGCTAAAAGCATAATATTTTAATGAAAGTTACTATTACGATGTTGTGCAATAATGGAAATTCAATTTTCGCTGTCACAAGAAAAATTGCTTGATACAAAAATTGATAGTTAATTATATCGTTAATTAAAGTTGATTAAAATTAATAATATTTAAAATGTTAATAAGTGCAATTGACCTTCAAAGACAATAAAATATCAACATACATATTGAGCTAAATTAAATTTATCTTACAAATATTGGTTCGATTGCTTTCTCTGAGGAATTTTTGCTTTTTGCATCGTCCAATGATTAATCGTAATCGCAAGAGATAACTTTAGTCGATGATGAGTTCAAGTTAGGTTCTTTTAGATATGAGTCACAATGCCAATTGCAGCCTTACAATGTACCTGATTCATAAAGTGTTTGAAGTGATTTTGTGACAATTTTTTTCTCAACTATTCCTAACTTAAATTATTGAATGAAAACACATTAAAAACAATGTATCTTTTAAAAACATTGTTCAACGTTTGTTTTTATAAGTTTTCTATTGGTTATTGGTGATTGTAAGTTTTTTAAAACAGATTTTTGAATAATTACTTAATTTCGTTTTTTTAAGATTTTGTTTTTACTCTGGACAGCCCTTGCCGTGGCTGGACAGCTTTTAAGGATGAGAAATGTTACAAAATTCTTGATGGTAACATTCGAACTTTTGAAGAAGCAAAAAATGATTGCGCTAAACTTGACTCACATCTTTCGGTAATTTACAGTCAAGAAGAGCAAGACTTTTTGGCAAATTTTCTGTTTGTTACCTGCAAGAAAATAGACAATTTCTGGATTGGCTCCAAATACGTCAATAATGAATTCGAGTGGATTGATAATACAATGTTGGAGTACACTCAACTGGCACAAATCTCACCCAATGAACAAGGCCAATTCGTGCGCACAAATGGAAGTGGAAAGTATGGGAAAATGGACAGACGTTCCGTGTGGGAGAATGAATGCAGTAGTGTGTCAAAAAACACAAATTTGGTCAGTTGCACAGCTGCAGAAAACCTTTCTTGAAGCAAACAAAGAACTCAAAGACTCACTTGAAAATGTTCACAACGCGAACAGCAAATTGCAACAAAGTTTGGACGATGCCAACAAGCGAATTGCTGAACTTAAGCACAACATTGAAAGTTCCAACAAAACCATTTCACAGTTGCTTGCAGAACTTACCCAAAGCCTTGAACAAACCAACAAAAACTTGAATCAAAATTCTTAAGGCAAAATATTTTTAAAAAATATGAGCTTTTGGTATTTGGTGTTAAGTTAGACTACTTTTTGGCAAAATATGTTATCTTGATAACACACAATAGTTTGGGATAAGATTCATGCCAGATTTTGCCTGTAGGAGCAAATTCGTAAATTCTGTAAATTCGAATGAATTACTCAACGCTCAAGGTCGCACAATCTCAACTTACGAACGTGCCCAGTGCCACCCTCACCAATGCCAACTTATACCTGTTAACCTGTTGCACAACTGGTAACATCCTTTCCCCATTGTTCCCACCCTCAACATGGCCATCAACGGCCTTACTTGAAACATCATCCAAAATGTGATCTATTTGCTCAACCAATGGAACAACAAATTGTTCACTATTAGATTGTGGCTCAACTTTTGAGCCCAAACTGATGAATCCACATGGCCAAAGCTAGTGGGCAAACTGTTCAAATCACTCAATTCGCACTCGAACATGTCACACTCAGTTTGTATGACCGAACCTATTCTCCAAAGGGGCTGCATTTGGATTTGTCCATTCTATCTCGTTTACGTGAGTTCAACTATATGAATGTGTGAATGCCTTATATTTGCCTTTGCATTGCATATATGCCTTTATATTTTGGTAACGTCCTCTATGAACGGTCTGTGTTTGTGTTGTGTTTGTGTAGAAAATGTCTGTACTGCAGTGAGAAAGTCAGCCTGAGTGTGACCGAATTGTGCTTTTGATTTTGTTGATTTCCTCGATTCTTTTTGTGTTTACTACCTCTGTGGGATTCTACCTTTTGGGTTTCATCCCAATACTTTTAGAATGTCGAGCACTGAGGGCGCCACCGTACAGCCATCGTCGCGACCGATTCGTCCGAATCTTTGTGGCCTCACCAATCGGGGTCCTAGCACTAGTCAGATCAATTCCGTTGTCCAGTTTCTGTACAACTGGGCCCCAGTATAGCACAGTTAACTCACACTCACTCTCACTTTTGAACATATTCAAGATTCTAATCCAAGAAATCTATCATTGATTTGTACCAACGTATTAGTGAATGTGTTTATTATTGATTTTTGTGTAATTCTTTGATTTTTGTAATTATTTTTAAATGCCAATAAACTACCAATGCGAATTTTAATATAATTTGCTAATTAATACAGAAGGGTGCAAAAAAGCAGCAATAAGGAATCTTATTGCCTCAAGACAACGCTTAAACATATGTTTAACAATAGTGAGCAGACAAACTTTCGTTAGAAAACATTTTGTCTAAAAACAATGCTTAGACAATAGTTAAACATATATTAAATTGACCCAAATTCAATTGTTAAACATAGTTGTTTGTCAAATGTTAGACAACGCTTAAACAACACGCTTTTCCGAGCTGGAAAGGAACGCAATCTGACCTGTCTCGGTTGTGGCCACTTTGACAATTCGTTGCAATGTTTCATCGATTTGAACCTATCCACTGCTTCATCCTGCTCGTTGCAGAATTTAATCGCGGATCATTTTAGTGCAAAAGTGTTGGAAAAGAAGATTTGTGTGCCCTCTTGAACTGACATTCGAATGTCGAATGTTCGAACAACAGAGAACTTTATTTGTGCTCATATATTGCTGCACTTGCTCTGTCCTAAGTTGTACTATTTTGTTCTTTCACTCTAATAAAGAACTCTTCTATTTCTCGTGTGCCTTCCTGTTTGCTCTTGTGGACGAGTCGCCCGCTTGGACTCCCCGAAGACCTGTGTTCTCCTCTAGTGAACGAGTCGCCCGCTCGGACTCCCCGAAGACCTTTTGCTCTAACAAAAAGTGAGTCGAATCTAACTTTTTTTTGCTCGTTTTAATGGTTCAATATTCCATATATTCTATATGTAGATCATACAGAACGACTGTTCCGAATACAAACGTAATCACCTTGCCCGAGTGATCTCAACTCGATCATCCGACCGAGCTCCCTACCTGTTCATACGACTCAATCGTTCATCTCCGAATGTATCAATTGACATTTGTCTCGATTTTTCTCTGACCCACACAATTCTGGCCAACAAGAACAATACCAACTAGAATCGTGTCTTGTGACACAATGTTGAGGCCGGTCAATTTGGCACACAGTTCTGCACGATCAAGTGGTGGTGGTGGTCCAGTTGTGGACCGGTATCCAGGACGATGGCCATCTACCAGGACCAAGATCTACTGCATCCCCAGGCTACTAAAGTCATCAACCAGATGGCGTACTTGTATTTGGCAAGTTTCGAGCCAAGGTGAAATCTAGCGGTTCTTCGGGGCAACTTTCCGTTCAACAGAATGTTGCGCCCTCAGGCGCTTCGGCTCCAGCACTTCCCTGTCCACCTCTACCGTCAAACTCCTGAACCGGATTCTTCCACCGCCATTGCATGAATCTCAACTTTCGCTACCAACAACTGGCAATCTCTGGCTCTGGCTCTGATGGCGCCACACCACCTCAACAGTCGGGACCTATCCAGAATCTGTGTGCCCTGGCCACCCTAGGCCCCACCACCAGTCACATCAATTCGGTGGTGCAATTGCACTGTTCCACTGGGACAGTGTGCACGACTACATCCGGCGCCACAGTGACCTTGGCCGGTGGCACAATGCACTCGCCGCCCTATTTGGCGAAATGGCCGATGAAGTGGCCCGCGGTCTCGCTCGACACCATCACACATTCCTGTGGTGGTGTGCCCCAGCTTCTGGTTGACCTGATTCGTTCTATGCCAGTACAAGCTCCTCCGCGCAAATTCCTAACTTACTTGCTGTTCCAACTGCATCGTGAGGCAAACAATGTCACCAGTGGGCCCATTCATCCCACCGACCAGTTCTGTGATGGCCTGGCAACAGCAGCTCTACACTGCACGATGATATAGTTTCTACGCGTACTCAATCAAATGGGTCAAATTGAGCAGCAAACGAGCTGCCTTGACTGCTCCCACTCCACCGAATCTTGGCATCACTTTGCCCAGTTGTCCCTGTCCACTGGAGAGCATTTCCTCAAACGACTGCTGAGCAAGGACGAGGTGAATCGAATCGATTTTTGGTTTCTTTTTTTATTTTGGTTATTATTACTGAGTTTTTTATCATGAATTATAATATGTTGAATACATATATTTAAAACAAAGAATTTTGGAGAAAAAAGTTTAAATCATCTTTTGACACTGCATCCAATCATCCAAAGATTTCTGTATATTTTCACTGCCCCCAAATAAACTAAAATTGGTGCAATTTTTCAACAATTGGAAAATCCACTGAACTGTAAAAGAGTGAATGGGGAAGATCTTTATTGTGGATTGATTGATATTTAAGATTGGATTTACAGGATTAACAGACTAACATGATAATTTGAATTAGGACACAATGTGCACAATACATTATCGAGTTAAAATGAACAAAAAATGGAAAATTATTTGTGTGTCGATTTACAACAAGTCAAAAACAAGTTAAAGCTAAAGTTATTAACAAGTGAACAACTTTGGGCCAACTTCTCTTTCATCGACTCACTCTCTACTCCTCACTTCATTTTTGGGGGGACGCGCATCACTCACCAGAATCGTGTCTCCATCCTTAAGGCCGAAAAGACTCGCCATCTGAATGTCAAAAATGTAGATTCCTTGATGATAAAAGTCGAGCTCTTTAACACGTTTTTTCGCCCACTCTGCATAAGCCAACTTGAGTCGCCCCAGTGGGTCAGTCCGGCCAATGGTCACCCAAATGTGACCGCCATCCACGTGCAGCACCTTGAGCGTAATGCGCGGTGAGGAGAATGACACGTCAAGCACAACTCGACACATTTTGTTGTGCGTTAATTTGAGAAAATCGAAAAAATCAAAAGTTAAATCAAAATAATGAAACAAGTGAAGCAGACCTGTTCACTTAGAGTCTATCCACTCGAATGATCACTGAGCACATGAAACCTTCTCTTACATTAGCAAATTCATCTTTCATTTACAGTTTAAATTATATATTGTAAGGGTACATAATTACTACCGATTTCCAAGACATAATTGCATGATGACGTCCATAAAAGTGCACAAGTAAATAGATCATACTCTCGTTCAAGATGTATTTATAAATTAAATTCTCAATAATATTATGTTAGTTTGTATGTTTGGGATATGATTTGTTTACACAGATCAACACCCAAATCGAAGTTGGATGAACATGAGGAGTATATATCCTATCTTACAGCTTTTTTGACGTAGATTTCGAATAACCACTCAGTTTTTCAAAGTTAGTTCGTTTTTTGACGTTTTTTGACGTTTTAAACTTGTTTTTAACAAAATATACTAAATCTATTTCGAAAAGTAAACTTTTTGTTTCAGAATTAAATTCTCCGCAATTTTCTGAAAATTTTGAGCTTAAAACGGCCCAAATCGGTTAACATTTGTATTTTTATATCAATTTTTAAAGAGTACAATTTGCATTATAAAGGTGTACACTGTACACAGTGACTGTACATTCAAATAAAAACAATGGATTACAGAGGGCGAGGAGAGTACGCCGACGGCCGTTACTGCCTGTTTTGATTAAGACTTCTATCCTCATACTTTTGAGTGCCCTCTGCCAAATACCTCTGAATCAAAAACATTTATTTCATATTTCATGATACAATCTTTAATATTTCCAACAAAAATATTGAGGGTCACAATAGGTGGGGGCTGCACCTTTCACCTTTCAACTTATTCTTCTCGCGTTTGCTCCACAACTGTCAGTTGTTGAAATATACTATCTTGCCTTTCAAACGCAAGAATTTAATGTTTTTGGATCGCAATTATTAAGAAAATTAAAATTACAGAATTATAAAAATATAAGATAAGATAAAACCCATCTAAAGTAATTAAAAATTTATTTGGGAAAAATCACAATTACAGTAAAACCTAAACGATTGTGATGCAAATACGGGAGTAGAAGAAGTTGAATGTTGAAGCGTAGATCTTCACCTACCGTTACCTTCAATATTTTATATCGGAAATATTAATTGGACATACGATGAAATAAGAAAAACCAAAATGTTTTTGGTCCAGGTGTATTTGGCAGTGGGTATTCAAAAGTAGAAGTCCCAATCAAAACAGGCAGTGACGGTGAACTCTTTCCTCGTGCAAAGTAAATAATTGTGTTTTTATCAATTTAGCTTTATATTATCATCGATATAAAATACAAATGTTGACCGATTTGGGCCGTGTTGAGCTTAAAATTTTCAGAAAAATGCGGAGAATTTAATTCTGAAACAAAAAGTTTACTTTTCAAAATAGATTTAGTATATTTTGCTAAAAACAAGTTTAAAACGTCAAAAAACCTCAAAAAACGAACTAACTTTGGAAAACTGATATTCGAATTCTACGTCAAAAAAATATATAAGATAGGATATACACTCCTCATGTTCATCCAACTTCGATTTGGGTGTTGATCTGTGTTATCAACTTAGGCTTCATTATATGGAACTTTGAATCCCAAATTGAAATTCACGACCAAAACTCTGTTGGGATTTGAATTTTGAAACTGTTGAACAATTTGCGAATCTACACTTTCATTGAATAAAATTATTTTAGTTTAGTTTAGTTTTCTTGAATATTATTTTAAGATCAAATCCTGGTGAACTTTAACGAATACAAAATTTGCACACGGAAGAGTTGGAGTTGTTATCAACTCATGAAGTTTCAAATAAGCAAGTAACGCGCCACAATATTGAAATAAATGTGACGTCATATCACAGATCAACACCCAAATCGAAGTTGGATGAACATGAGGAGTATATATCCTATCTTACAGCTTTTTTGACGTAGATTTCGAATAACCACTCAGTTTTTCAAAGTTAGTTCGTTTTTTGACGTTTTTTGACGTTTTAAACTTGTTTTTAACAAAATATACTAAATCTATTTCGAAAAGTAAACTTTTTGTTTCAGAATTAAATTCTCCGCAATTTTCTGAAAATTTTGAGCTTAAAACGGCCCAAATCGGTTAACATTTGTATTTTATATCAATTTTTAAAGAGTACAATTTGCATTATAAAGGTGTACACTGTACACAGTGACTGTACATTCAAATAAAAACAATGGATTACAGAGGGCGAGGAGAGTACGCCGACGGCCGTTACTGCCTGTTTTGATTAAGACTTCTATCCTCATACTTTTGAGTGCCCTCTGCCAAATACCTCTGAATCAAAAACATTTATTTCATATTTCATGATACAATCTTTAATATTTCCAACAAAAATATTGAGGGTCACAATAGGTGGGGGCTGCACCTTTCACCTTTCAACTTATTCTTCTCGCGTTTGCTCCACAACTGTCAGTTGTTGAAATATACTATCTTGCCTTTCAAACGCAAGAATTTAATGTTTTTGGATCGCAATTATTAAGAAAATTAAAATTACAGAATTATAAAAATATAAGATAAGATAAAACCCATCTAAAGTAATTAAAAATTTATTTGGGAAAAATCACAATTACAGTAAAACCTAAACGATTGTGATGCAAATACGGGAGTAGAAGAAGTTGAATGTTGAAGCGTAGATCTTCACCTACCGTTACCTTCAATATTTTATATCGGAAATATTAATTGGACATACGATGAAATAAGAAAAACCAAAATGTTTTTGGTCCAGGTGTATTTGGCAGTGGGTATTCAAAAGTAGAAGTCCCAATCAAAACAGGCAGTGACGGTGAACTCTTTCCTCGTGCAAAGTAAATAATTGTGTTTTTATCAATTTAGCTTTATATTATCATCGATATAAAATACAAATGTTGACCGATTTGGGCCGTGTTGAGCTTAAAATTTTCAGAAAAATGCGGAGAATTTAATTCTGAAACAAAAAGTTTACTTTTCAAAATAGATTTAGTATATTTTGCTAAAAACAAGTTTAAAACGTCAAAAAACCCTCAAAAAACGAACTAACTTTGGAAAACTGATATTCGAATTCTACGTCAAAAAATATATAAGATAGGATATACACTCCTCATGTTCATCCAACTTCGATTTGGGTGTTGATCTGTGTTATCAACTTAGGCTTCATTATATGGAACTTTGAATCCCAAATTGAAATTCACGACCAAAACTCTGTTGGGATTTGAATTTTGAAACTGTTGAACAATTTGCGAATCTACACTTTCATTGAATAAAATTATTTTAGTTTAGTTTAGTTTTCTTGAATATTATTTTAAGATCAAATCCTGGTGAACTTTAACGAATACAAAATTTGCACACGGAAGAGTTGGAGTTGTTATCAACTCATGAAGTTTCAAATAAGCAAGTAACGCGCCACAATATTGAAATAAATGTGACGTCATATCACAGATCAACACCCAAATCGAAGTTGGATGAACATGAGGAGTGTATATCCTATCTTATAGATTTTTTAACGTAGAATTCGAATATCTACTTGGTTTTCCAAAGTTAGTTCATTTTTTGAGGTTTTTTGAAGTTTTAAACTTGTTTTTAGTCATTTCAAGTTCAAAGCTTTCGAAACATAGAGTTTTTATTTAAAAATCAAATTCTCTGAGTTTTTCTGAAAATTTTAAGCTAAAAGACCACCTAAATCGGCCAAGATTTAATATTTTAATTCGATTTATAAAGATTACATTTCACAGGTAAAGAGGTACAAATTAGAATCTTATCAAAGTTGTGTAAATCTCATTTGAAATCAATTTACCTGAAAGATGTTATCACTAAAAATCAAATTAAAATATTAAATCTTGACCGATTTTGGTGGTTAAAATTTTTCAGAAAAACGCAGAGAATTTGATTTTAGAATAAAAACTTTAAGTTTCGAAGGCTTTAAACTTGAAATAGCTAAAAAACAAGTTTAAAACTTCAAAAAACCTCAAAAAACGAACTAACTTTGAAAAACTGAGTGGATATTCGAATTCTACGTTAAAAAAACTATAAGATAGGATATATACTTCCCATGTTCATCCAACTTCGATTTGGGTGTTGATCTGTGTATATGAATGGTGATTTTATTCTGTGTGTGCAAAAATAATACTGCGCATGCGCTTTCCCGTGTTTTTCTTGTGTGGTGTGTTGAACTGTGTGCACTGCACACTCATTTTGTTGGTGTCTACCTCACTCACAACACTCACGAGTTCGTTGTGTTCGCTCTCCAGCTTGAGATTTCACTTTGTGTTTGTCTTCTTCCTTTGATCTGGCCTGACCCTGCACTCCGAATAGAATCCTCTTAAGAAGCTCTTCTGAGTGAGCACAATTTGGTCTGGTCATCACTTTTGTCAACACCAACATCAACTATCAACAGTACATTACAGTCAACAAGTAAGTGTCAATGTTTATGACATAACTTTCACCTCACTAACGATCATCGTCATAATTCGTTGCAGAATGGTTCCTGTTACCAACCTTCCATCCCATCTGCCCGATCTCTGCCTCTCGAACATCTTCAAACGGGTCCCACTTGGTGATCTGCTTCGATCTGTTCGTGTGGTGTGCACCAACTGGCACCGTGTGGTTCGGTCTGAGCTGAAACGTGGTCGAGAGCTGGTGCTCATTCGAGACTTCACCCAAGATGTGGACACAGTTCGAGCGGATGAGCAATCCATTCACCGAGCCAATCCATTCAGAAGCGATTTGATTCAGTACGTTCGTCGTGAGGATGGGTCACCGTGGCTACGGCTGCGGCCACTCGACCTTATTCGCTTCGATGCTCTACTTCTGCCTGGTCGTATGCTCACCGAACGATTCACCACTAAACTTATGGACACTCTCCCAAGCATCACTCACCTCACTATGGTGCAAAGGCAAATTACCTCCCGCTCGATTATTCCCGCCCTCGAGCAACTAGTCCGTCTGCTCACTCACTACCGAGACCATCTGGTTTCGTTCAAACTCAATATCGCTTATACTCGTACTGTAACTGAAGTGAACCGCGCCCAGCTCGAGATCAACTGCACCGCTCTGTTCAACGCCCTCAACCAACTCCAATCACTACGACACCTCACACTGAATGTTCATTTTCCAGGCGTTGACTTTTTTTCCCATACCGCTATTGTCCGCCCTGTCTCGACTGGCCACTTTTGCCTCGAATTATAATGATATAGCTTGGCTGATGGACTCGATTCTTGAGCACGCCACTGGACGTGTTCGTATTGATTCGGCACTGTCTCTGTTATTGGACGGGATGCTTGCTCTCGATCTACAGTTGGCATCAAGATTCACTTCAGTGCATGTTTTCGATTATCTCACAGTCGCCGACTACGACAACATTCGTCTGTTTGGTGCTCGTTTCATCTCCATTTCACATCTTACTCTGGCAATTCGCACCATGCCACTGACCATGCTGGCCCGCTGTCTCTCACCACTGACCCAATTGGTTCATTTGGAACTTAACTATGCGAAATACATTCCAGAGGACGAACAGCCCCAACCTGAGTATGTTCAACTCTCCTCAGTCGGTCTCCTTTCTTTGCAATTCGCCACTCGATCTCACCTGGACACCGAGCGACTTCACCTGGCACAAATCTTTCCCAACCTGCAAGGTCTTTTTCTTAATCAAGCCATCGACAGTTGTGATCAATGCGAGTACGAGTACAATCAATTGAATGATCCCAACTTTCGTTCCGTGATTCGTTCTCGAGTGTTGCCCTGTATCCGTCTATCGCGTCAGCCATTTCGTCTCTGTGCTCGATTGCACACAATCATACACGATGGGGATGCAGGGCGGATGAATTTGGATTTGAATTTATTTCCCCGCCATTTGATCACTCGTGATCAGTTTTGATTTGTGTGTACATGATTGTACTACTACTAAATGTATAATAAAGCTTGTCTTATTGTGTCAGTGTTCATAATAAATAAATAATTTGTTTTTGAGAATATAATCTAATTTCACTATTTTTTATCAACCGAAGCATCACTACTGCAATTGTATCGGCTGTTTTGATTGAACAAGCTTATCTCGGCCATGGAAATTGGCTAGATTCATCCAATTTCCATTGCTGCAACCAATTGTATTGGCTATTTGATGAACAAGCTTATCTCGGCCATGGAAATTGGCTAGATTCGTCCAATTTCCATTGCTGCAACCAATTGTATTGGCTATTTGATGAACAAGCTTATCTCGGCCATGGAAATTGGCTAGATTCATCCAATTTCCATTGCTGCAACCAATTGTATCAGTGCCGCAACTCATCCTCGTACTGATACTCCTAGCTGGTTCAACCAAATCGGATTAGTTTTGTAGGTGAAGAAGCAAAAATAAGATGCATAGGTATTCCTTTTTCAGGAAAAGGGAAAACTACTAAAAGGCAAGCATTGACCGGTAGAAGGCAAATGTTATTGAGTTTGTTCGAGACAAGTGTAATGATGAGGAAAGTGATATAAAAAGGATTATCTAAAGATTAGATTTACAGATTATTATAGATTAATATGATAATTTGCATTAGGGCACAATACAATCGAGTTAAAATGAACAAATGAACATTATTTGTGTGTCAATTTACAATAAGCACAAAAACAATAAGTCAATTACAAATGTTAAAGCTAAAGTTATGAACAAGTGATTATGGGCCGACTTCTCTCTTACTCACCCACACTCTCCTTCTTACTTCATTTTCACTTCATTTTTTTGGGGACGCGCATCACTCACCAGAATCGTGTCTCCATCCTTCAGGCCGAAAAGACTCGCCATCTGAATGTCAAAAATGTATATCACTTGATGATAAAAGTCGAGCTGTTTGACTGGTTTTTTCGCCCACTCTGCATAAGCCAACTTGAGTCGCTTCAATGGATCAGTCCGGCCAATGGTCACCCAAATGTGACCGCCATCCACGTGCAGCACCTTGAGCGTAATGCGCGGTGAGGAGAATGACACGTCGAGAACAACTCGAGTCATTTTGTTGCGCGTATAACAAAATCGTTACAAAAAGATCAAAATAATGAAACAAGTGAAGCAGACCTGTTCACTTAGAGTCTATCCACTCGAATGATCACTGAGCACATGAAACCTTCTCTTACATTAGCAAATTCATCTTTCATTTACAGTTTAAATTATATATTGTAAGGGTACATGTTTGCATAATGGCGCCCATAAAAGTGCGCACCTTCAAGAAAGTACATAGATCGTACTCTCGTTCTGAATGTATTTATAAATTAAATTCTCAATAATATTATGTTAGTTTGTGTGTTTGTGATATGATTTGTTTACCAAATATTAGCTACTTAGAGCCTTTTATATGGCTTCGTTTTTGAGGTTTAATTTTAAACGAACTGACGAAATGAACTGAAAATGGCAAATTGGCGAAATGACAAATGGCAAATGGCAAATGGCAAATGGCAAATTGGCAAATGGCAAATGGCAAATGGCAAATGGCAAATGGCAAATGACAAATGACAAATTGCAAATTGGCAATTTTTAAGATTCTGATCATTTTATAACAACTTGTTTGCACTAAAATCATGAATTTTAATGAAACTGAATTTTTAATTTGCACTTAGAAATGATTAAATCTTGCAAAATGTTTTTCGAATTCTAAACTTTGCTCTATAACAAGCTCCCAAATTGTATTCGAAAGTTCATTTGAAAAAGTCTTTCTAAAGCGAGTCACTTTCTCACTGTTTCTCGCCGTTTCTCTCTTTATCCTCGCAAGTATCTTCACGCCCTACTCACGATGTATCCCGCAGAGCAACCCCGTCCCGACTCGTACAAGCACAAGAAGCTTGCTGTGTTTGTGCTCATTGGCATTGCTGCGGCTTTGCTGTTGATGAATGTGGCCTTGTTCGTGTACTCTCGAAGTGTGAGCACTAGTGGTGCTTACATCTCTTCGGTATGTTGAATGCTTTAGATGTTCTGATTTCTGATTTATAATCGTTTTAGATCTCTGGATTTGGTGCTACCTGGTTGATCACGGAGCGAATCCTTGAGATGCTTCTCTTTGGCGTGGAAGCTTTTCTCGTCTTTCGACAGCACTACATTGGCTGTACCATCTGTTTGGTGCTCAAGTTGTTCCTCTTTGAATGGAGCTTCAAACTCGCATTCACCACTGGCGCCTGGTACATTTGGCTCATTGTGCCCTTCGATGTGATGCACTTGGTGGCACTGGCACTCGTCTGGTGGCCTCTTTACATGGCGCACCTTGAGGCACTGAGTGAAGCTGCCATTCGAGATTTGTGTCGACTGCCCATCAAGGTCACCATGCACAGAGATGGTAGTGCTACTTCGGGTACTTCTACTTTTGGTGGTCGAGCAACTCGCACTTCCACTGGTACCTTGACTAGTGGCTAGTTGGTTGGCACCAAGCATCACCACACCAAGCAAGTGAGCCCTGCGTCTTTTCTCACTCAAAAAGTTCTGCAGATAAGCCCTCAAAGCAGCAACAACAATTCTAAAACATTTTTGAAATTCTCTAGCAACAATGATAATTTATCATTTTTATCATTAAACATCTACTTTCTCCTGTAACACTTTGTCTGCTTCTTTTATCTCTGCTTTCACAATGCAAAATCTTAACCAAACTTTTACTCTATAAGTTCTCCTTACATTTCCCCTTCTTTTCTACTTTAAACTAAACAACTAAACAACCATGCCAACCATGCCAACCATTTCATTCAATATACAGCAAAATGTTAATTCTGAATGACGAGTTGCCAAGTCCGATAGAAGCCGCGGCTCGTATCCAAAAGTAAAATGAAATTTGCATACAAATAACAACTATATTTAATAACACGCTCAGATATAACAGAAAAACAAACAAACAAATCTGCGTTTGACGTTTAAAATCTTCATTCTCGGACTTTTTCTGGCAAATGATCGTTATTTTCGGAACCGGCGTAATTGGTTCAATCAACGAATTCATGATCAAGACCAAAACCAATGCGGCTCGCATAAAGTCGAACCGCCGAGTTGTTATTTGCAAATTTGTTCTTCAGTGAGAGAACCAACAGTCGATGACATTGCTTGGGCCATTCGGGATCATGCTCACCATTGGTACAATCTGAACAGGCGGTAAAATTATTCAAAAAATCTATTAAGATGATCACCTCAACTGAAGAAAAAGCCTGCGAGGGGAAGGACTCAAAATGGTGGTGAGAACTCGTATCCGTAATGACCAATTCGAGCATCTTGACTTGTGGCAGTGAGATTGGTCGAGGTTCGTCTTCTTGTCCATCAACTTTTACTCGTTCCATCGAAGTATACAGATTCTCGCGTTGATATTTGAAGGAGAGGGTTAACTTGAGATGAGTCAACTGTGTGAGCAAAGCCAAATTGGTCACTAATTTGGTGAAGGTGATTTCACGTGACCAGTACATTTGAAACATTGTCAAGGCGGGAAATCGTTCACACAATTTGTCAAACTGCTCAGCAGCTGCAAACCGCAATAAACCATTCATTTTACTGACATAGTGCACTTTGGTGGTGAAATTGTAGTTAGGACTCAGCACATCAAACACCGAAATGGAATCACTTGTCAAGCCAATATGACGCAATTCTGGATGATCGAATTGGAGCACAATATCCCAAATTACATTACCTTTACCATAAAATCCAAGGCACAGTTTCAGTGCTTTGAGTTGTGAAATAAAAGAAAATGGCTTGAGAGGAAAGGCGACATCAAGTCTGTCACCATCAATGTCGAGTGTTAGTTGGCGTAGTGAGCATTGTAGATTGATGCTGTGCAGTAGAGTGCGCACAGGGTGATCGTATTGACGGTGACGGTAATTGAAGTCAAGGTCAATAGCTCGAAGCCACAGTTTCAGAATGTTCAATGACCAGCATCCAAAAAGACGAACCATCGAGTGTAGTTCGTTTTCGTGACATTGAGGCTGAATCATCACGAGAGTGTCCACATTTGAGAAGAGTTTGCCGAAATAGGTGACCAAACTACCAGAGAGTCGAGCATGCTTTAAACGAGCAAGTTCTGTAAAATCTCCAGCTGTGCCACCACCACCAAATGAGGTGGGTGGCATCAATGATGGCAATGTCAAAGAATTTTCACGTTCAACCGCGGGAAGATCGAAATATGGTTTACGACCATCGAAGGATACCTCAAAGGTGTCGTTGAAGGGAATGGAGAAATGATTCATCTCATCAAATCGTCTTCCACCCAGAATCAGCACTAAAATGCGTCTTCGAGCACAGGCACTGTCAGTAAGTTTGCCCACCGTGGACAAACTTGATCGAGCTGGAGTAGGTCGTACAGGGGAATGAGCTCAAAGATGACCAGAAGACAAACGTCTGGTAGGGAGTCAATGTGGAGACACATTCTGTGGGACTGAGTGGCTGGGGACAAATCCAAGACAAGCAACACTACAGAACAATTATAAACTAAAATCCACAACAAATTCAACGGAAACATTGACAAGTATAAACAACCTCATTTTTAGACTGAGCCGCCACCTTTATCACCATGGTGATCAACCGATCAGTGATAAGACAAACCATAAAACAAACAAATCAACTATGACAACGACATATGTCACACTCGTCAAATGGAAAATTAGAAAAGTGGAAAATTTGTTTTTGAGCAAACAAATTAGCAAACAATGGAAAATTCATTTGACACAAAAATTTTGTCGTTTTATTTCCGAATGAAATGTATATTTTTAATGTAAATATTATTTTAGGGGTAAGTAGATGGACTTTTTGTACAGAAATTCAAGTGATGCAAAACATTTTACTCTCGGTGACAATACACACACTTGTGGATGTTATGTTGGATCAATTTTAGTTTTATTTTGTGCACTGATTCTAGTGTCATGTATTGATCTTATCGAAAAGGCATAAACAATATTCAAATCATCAACATCAATGTTCTGTGTAATAAAGTTGAATTTGAAATGAATATGCAATGATTTTCTTCAAAGTGGTTCATCTGCAGATCATCATGATATTATGATACTTCGAATTCTAAATTACAAAATGGTTGACAACTTAGGATTGAAATCCATAGAATGTGCAATTTGAATAGCTCAGTTTCTTAAAGCATACGTCTTTGTGCCAACTAGTTTGATAATAGTGCCAAAAAGGATTCATTCTTTGTTCTTCTATTTTGTGTAGGTTTTTGGAATTTTCTTAAATCAAATTGCAATCAACTGACCGGCGAAGGAATTGAACACAACATTACATACACAACAAGTTCCAATTTTGCACATCAAAATGCATGTAAATTCATAATTTTAATTGATAAAAAACAAAGTATTACATAATTGAGATTGAACGAATATTTCAAAACTTTAGATTAATTTGAACTAATTTGAGACAAATATACCAGAGCTCACTTTCTTTTATTCACAATTTTTAAATAACTTCACTTAATTGATTATTGCTGCTTTTAACCCAAATTCACACTTTGTTATGTTATGTTTGTTTGTTACTAAAGTTGGGTGAGGTTATGTTACGTTTGTTCAGGGTCCAGTGACTTATATCACAAGACAAGATAAAATATATTTCCGTAGGAAGGCTAACTGACCTTTAAACTATAGCCACATGCGTCAGCTTGTGAGTGATTTGTGAAGATTAAAAAGCATGCGCAGCTGTAAAGTTTGTAATGTATCAACAAATGAAATAATATTCCAAATATAAAATATATATTCATTTGAAATCAACCCATTTTAGTTCTGTCTTCCTATTACGATCATGGCTAAGAAGCTCATGCACCTACCCAATTAATTGCTTGTCTACCTGTTCAACAGCCAATTTTGTCTTCAAGATCAATTCCACCTTCGACGGCTCTGTATACGTGTTCAATCGCTCATCGAGTGTCATCACTGCATTGGCAAACGAACATCACTCAAATTGTTTTTCTCATTTCTCGATGTCCGACTGTACAGTGAACATTTGTACTTTTGGAAGTTGGAAAACGACTCGGCACTGAGACTCAAGAATCGATTTGACGATGATTTGATAATGAACAGATCTAAATTCACTAGATCCACCGTCAACTGGTTGGTGTTCATGTTTCCTAAACTTAGTCATCTTTTCATACAGTTCAACACTCGACCACTTTCACCGCCACCAACTGCCCACTATCCGGTGCTGCCGTATCTGATCTCACGCTGGCCACACTCACTAGTTCGTCTCACCCTTTTCGGTCTTTGCCACTCATTTTCTGGACAGAAACAACTTGTTGCCGAAATTTTTCGTGAAATTAACGAATCACTTCCAGCCCTGAAACAGCTGGACTTGTGTACTGACTTTCTGTTCTACTACCACAACGATGATCCAAATGTTACGGTAATCGATAGCACCAATCGTTTTATAGAAGTTCCCATTGAGCTTTCAGGTCGGTTGCTTGCTCAATTGGACCGGCTCAATCTGCTGATACATCGACCCGCAAATGCACCAGAACAAGTGTTGACCAAATTGTTGGACGATTGCACCAAATTGCATCTGTTTTACGCTTATGGCCCCAATATGGTGAATCATCTCAACGAGCTACATTACACCAAGTCACGTAATGAGGATTTTTCTGCCATCGCTACATTAGGAAGCGTAACTCATCTTACAGTTTGTGCTGTGCTCGATCTATGGAAGCCCAATAGGACACTCAACCGAATTGTGTCACTTTTCACTGGGCTGCGTTCACTTTGTTTGGAACAGTTGAATTTGAAGGATTCAAAGCAGCCAGGCGCGCTTACACTCGAACAAGTCCTGCGCAAATTGATCAATATGCCCCACTTGACCGAACTCAAATTGCGAAATCTCAAATTAAGTATACTTGGAGACATTTCCCAAGTGAAACAACAAACTCGACTCAGCATGAGCAATATCACCCATTTGACCATACAGGAGGACCTGTTTGAGCAATGTCAAATTGAGTCACTCACTAATGCAGTATTTTTCACAGCCATTTGTCACATTTTCCCTTCGATTCGATCGCTCTACCTTCAACTAGAAACACCACTCAGCGTGCCAATTGAACCGAATGAGAATTTTGTTCAATTTAGTGAACTCACTCGTGTGGAGCTTTGTGTGTACAAGACAAAACAAGTGGCAGCAATTCCACATTTGTTTAGTGTGAAGCATCGTCGAAGATTTGAGGCAGATTTGCTTCAAGCGGAGCCAGTCGATCGAATTGGTGGACAAGCGGGCTGGGAGGCTTGGACTCGAAAACGAGACACAACAATTGGAAAATGATGAGGGGAATGAAGAGAAGACGAATTTTGTATGGACAAAAGAGAATGCGATTGTTTATGATGAAGCAAAATTAGAAGAGATTATCGAAGAAGTCTAAGATCAAATATTCAAGAGTAAAAGGTTGATTATGATTCGCATTGCGGAAGCAGTGATAGGAAGTAGACAAAGTGTTGCGGATGAAAGTGTAGATTTTAATTAATAAATTATAATAGTGAATTGCAAAAATGTTTTAGAATTGTCGGATTATAGAGATGCTGCTTGAGGGCTTGTCTGCAGAGCTTTTCGAGGTGACCAGACGCAGCACTCGTTCGCTTGGTGGATGGTTGCTAAAGCGAAAGTACACGAAAGTACATCACCAAATAGGCACACTTGCGCATGATGATGCTCGCCTGTGGATTGCTAATGTCGTCATATAGGGTCCCGTCGTCGAACAGGACCCACTTGTTGTCCGCCTCACGCAACAGTGTCATGTAGTGACCATTGTTCGCGGTACCTCGATGTACAATTGCACAGTGCACCAGTAGTTGCTCTTTTGGATCAGCGCTTAAAGTGAGCCGAGTGTCAATCTCCACTGGACAGTCCATTTTGGTGCCATTCGAAGTGAAACGCTTTAGATGAATCAGCAGTGCCTGTGGCACACGGATCAAGGTTTGCTTCTTGGAGGCTGCTTGTCGGGTACCACAACCAACACAACTTGGGGCACAGTCGCCCTGCAGAATCTACAGTGGACAAAAGTGAGGACGTTAGTGGGTAGTTAGGGCAAGTTAGAGCAAGTTAGGGGGAGTTATTGGTTAGTTAGTGGGGTGTAAGGAAAGTTAGGATAGTTATGGGAGCTTTAGGAGAAGTTAGGGCAAGTTAGTATGGCACATCACTCTCAAGACTCATTTACCTCGTCGGCCATGTATTCGTTGAGGCAGTCTTTCAAGGTGGGCGAATGAGGTGCAGCGTTGCCACTCAGAAGTTGTACATTCAACTGCCAGACACAACTCCACACTTTGCTTTGTAATCGACACGTGAGACAGGTGAGCACTGATTCCACTTGACTCATCAGCGTACGAGCCAGAAAGCTGTTGTCAATGTATCGCAAGTGATAGACCCAGGCTTATTGAGCATTGACTGGTGGTGCGTTGTAAAGAGGAGTTCGGTCTGCACAGTTCGCTTCCCGGTGCAGCAAGTCCAACAGTATGGTCATGAACTCTTGTGCGTCTTGCTGATGTCCCGACTCGAATTGTGGTGCTTCACGTTGAAAGACCTGATTGAAGAAGTCCGCGCTGGTTGAGGGGTAGTACTCGTCGGCGATTGCCTCAATGGATCGAGCTTGCATAACGGTAAACAGACAGCTCAGTGCCGTGTGGAATTGACCAGAATTGGCGTGTGCCAGGAAGTACTGCCTGATTACACGGCTTGTGTACAACATTTGGAAGCATGCGTTCGCGTAACAGGTGAATCCATCGTTGGTAATGCCACAGAGCTGGTACTGGTCTTTGGCACTGTTCTTTATGGAAGGCTTACTCGTTCTCGCTTGCAGAACTTGCTCAATCTCATCGTTCCACTCCTCGCCAGTATCCTCTTCATCATCGCCTTCTTCGACATGTTCCTCGACACCCACTTCCGTCATTGACCGACTTGCAACAACCCGCAGTTTCATCGCAACAAGAAATATCAAGTAGTATGCCAAAGCCAACAAATGCATCACATCTACGATCACAATCAGCAAGATGCACCATGGGGCCGTGGTTGGAACAACCTTGTACCGGGAACCAAAGAGAAAACAGTTGAGCAACCACAAAATGGTACAGCCAACGTAGTGTTCCAGATACACCAGAAAAGCTTCAAAAGCCAGAAGCATCACCACTACCACTCGTTCAACTGTGAGCAAAATGGCCTCAAAGTCCGATTGCTAAAATAGTAAAAAATATAAAAAGGTAGAAATATTAGAAGAATTTTATAAAGCATTCAAACAGACGAATGGCGTACACATACCGAGGCATAGAAACCCTCGTGGGCAAATTGATGGTACAGAAAGATGGTGATATTCACCAAAAGTAGTGCAACAGTAATGCCAATGAGCACAAACAGAGCAAACTTCTTGTGCTTCAATGAGTCGGTTCGCCGCCGAACTGCAGGATTCATCGAGGATTGTGCGTGTAGATTCTTGCGAGGATAAGAAGAGCGTGCACAGAAATAAGTGAGAAAGACACGTTTTCGAAAAACTTGGCACAAATGA
Source organism: Rhizoglyphus robini (assembly GCA_023373905.1). Taxonomy (NCBI): domain Eukaryota; kingdom Metazoa; phylum Arthropoda; class Arachnida; order Sarcoptiformes; family Acaridae; genus Rhizoglyphus; species Rhizoglyphus robini. Next base: position 141,312 of record JAKIJQ010000233.1, on the reverse strand, counting down.
CGTGTGGATTACGATGTTTGGGAGGTTTGTTATAGGAGAAAGTGAAAATTTATAATTCGAAAAAGTTTAAGCAATTTGTGTTTGCTTTTTGCTTTTCATATTTACTTGCAAACTAAACTGTAAAATACACACAAACGATTGTATCGAATTAGACAATCGATACTATATAGATTCGATATCTTTGAAAAATACAAATGTATTTGAAATATAGCTATAAACAAAATGAAGAAATAAAACAAATCAACATATTGCAAAATGATAAAAACTTTTAAAGTCCGATAAACGAAAGCATTTGTGCATGCGTGCATGCTACTTGGTACTGTCTAAATTAGAGTCTCCAATGGTCTGAAAAAATAAACCATAAATAGGCGAACTACAGTTTGATTTTGCGGAAACCATAATGAGCCTATAGTTTTGGTTCGGTTTATGAAATTTTCATAAAATAAACTGTTCCCAAACCATTCACAAACCATTTCCAAACTGCTTCGTTTTTCTGAATATTTTTAATTTTAAATTTAATAATCCCATCGTCATATTTGACTATGTCTTTTGTAAAAAAAGTCCAAAAGCTGAATTTATTGAATCGTCAATTGATTTGTTTGCTGCCATTTTTGAAGAAAAACTTTGCATAAAGGTGATTTCAGTTTGTAAGACCGCATTTTTCATTTTACAAAAAGATCTCAGGTCATGGTTGATCATGTTTCATTCATTGTAATATACATTATACCGAAGACATTTTTGGCAAATTACGTCGTTTCCAGAGTTATTTAGTTCTTGAATTGCACCAATCACAAATCAACAGGAAAAAAAACAACTCATTGTTTCAAATAGGTCTAAATTTAAGTCTAACAGCTGTAAGTTATTCCCTGATACTGTGTCCAAATTACAGTACATCATTAGAAATCAAGAAGAATTTGATTGATCGACTCTAAAGTAAAGTAATTCTGCTATGCAATAAATAATCTTTAATAAGTAATCTCAGATTACTAATCTGCAATGTAATAAATACTTAACAGTTTGCCTTAAACCATTAACAGTTTGGTTTTAGTTTGGTTTGGTTTTGGTTTGGTTTCAGTTTGGTGGCAGTTTGGTTTAGTTTTAAAAATTTCCACATTTGGGGACCCTAGTCTAAATAAAGACTTAGACTCTAATGAAACATATCGGACTATTTGGGAAGTTAGGGCAAGTTAGGGCAAGTTAGGGCAAGTTAAAGAAGTTTCGATATCGTTAAATTGGCTAAAGTTTTTAATGAGATAATCAGCTCCAAAGTTGAAAAAAGTACGCCAACTTTGGACATTGATAAATCAAATTTGGATTCAAATTATTGCAACATTCAATTTTTTAGATCAATTCGTTGTATTTTATTCTATAAGTACTTAAATTTCTAAGGAAATACAATAAAAAAGATCATTTATAGATAATTTATGATAAAATACAATCAAATGTGCTTTGCGGTGAAAACAACTTTTTGGCTAAATTTTGGTTAAATTGAATTTTGCAGTCTATGCCACCATGCCTTCGTAATGCAAGTTTGTTTCTAAATCCATATTTAAACATAATTAAATGTGTAAACTCATTAGCAATAAGATTACTCAATTTTATTTTTACGAGTTAATCGAAAAAATTCTCAAATTGAGATTGCTTTTGTGATACTCCTGGTGGAACAGAAAGTCAAATTGAGTGATTCTTGAGCTAGTAAATTTTTCCGGACAATTTTTTTTAAAGAATATGCTATTTTGTTTAAAATTCATCATTCCAGAAACAAAGTTACCATAACGATGTCTGAGTTTAAAAGATTATATTATAAATTTGGTTTAATCAAATACAAATAGTAGCAATGCGCATGCTCTATAAAGTGAAGTTAACTATAATTTCTGTTTTCGAATTCCAAAAAGAGTTTTCGTTCTTTCGCATAACCCAAAACTACAATTTCGAATTCTATTTTGGATTGTATAATAACGAGTACATTTGTCTGACGAGTTCATTTTCTAATTTGGGTCCTACTTCTCTACTCGCTTCGTGACCTCCTTTTGGGACGTGCTCCTCTCTGACCAACTGTGACCTCTCCAAGCTTGGCCTTCTGAGTGGCCTCTACTTGACACCTTCGTGTTCTCTCTGTGTGACCGACTAACCGGGCTCTGTGACCCACTCAACGTAACGATGAAGCTCATATGGATGCCACAGATCGTGACCTATCTCCTAGTGGTGGTGGTCGTTCTTGCATGCCCAACCGTGACAGCATTCCCAACTCAACTCACTTCTAATGTAAGTATTCCTTACGATTGTGAATCGAACTCTAACCCTAATCATGACCCTTCTCATACGTCTCGCCCTCAGGAGGTGTGCCATCACTTGAGAGACGGTAAACTGCAAGTACTGGCTATGGGCGTCATCCGTGCTACGCCTTACCACCCGAACAACCTCTGGATCCTCGTGGAGGACGGCTACATGTTTACCCAACCCTCGTCGAACTTTCAGATCGACTTCAAAGCGAAAAGTGCCTTGCTGGCCATCGATCAAGAAGTGATCGAAGCTGATGAGCTATTCATCAAAGGTGGAGAACAGTCCCGACGACTCGTCAAATGTGGAAGATCACGTGGACGACGATGTGAAACAAACGCCTAAACACAATGCCGCTCAACCTAAAGAGGAACAAGGCGACGAGTACCCAGAGTCATGCCGCATCGTGTAATGATGCATTTATCATTAATATAATGTTCTAAACATTTGTCAATAAACGATTGTAGATTATGATGACTATCTCGACTGCTTTTGGACATTACTACTTAAGTAAGCGATGCTTTCAATATTGACAAATTACAAGAAAACTCAAATGAGCGGATTATATATTTTATAAAAATAAAAATTCATTCTTCATGCCAGCCTGAGCCGGAGATCCAGGGGGAGCACCGCCCACCGAACTGACCACAAATTTCGGTGGTGGTCGAGGTGTAACAGCAATAACCTCTTTCTGGGCATCCAACGCGGAACCAACTGTACCAGAATCACCAGGCAAAGTCATATCCTTAGTCGGCGAATTAGACGACCAATCAGTTAAAGACGTAGACTTTTCAAGTTGTTCAGCAAGATTGGACTTGTCGACCGAGGTAGATCCCGAAATAGTACTCGATGATGATCCACTTGGAGAACTTTCTTTGGCTTCTAAAGAGGGAAAAGTAAAATATGAATAAGAAACCCAAAACACATCCTAACACGGCACCTAACCTAACCCAAAACCCATTCTAACAAGGCACCTAACCCAACCCAAAACCCAACAGTTCCTCTTACCGTCTGAGTCAATTCAATCTCCTTCTCCTTGATGTACTGATCCACCAGTTGAGCCAACTCATTCGTGTTGAGAGTCTTTCGACCGTTGAGTGTCGAAAAGAATTTTGATTTGTCCAGTACCTCATTGAGAATGTCCATGAATTCGGGCGAAAAGCCAGCCTGAGCCGGAGAGCCAGGGGGAGCACCGCCCACCGAACTGACCACAAATTTCGGTGGTGGTCGAGGTGTAACAGCAATAACCTCTTTCTGGGCATCCAACGCGGAACCAACTGTACCAGAATCACCAGGCAAAGTCATATCCTTAGTCGGCGAATTAGACGACGAATCAGTTAAAGACGTAGACTTTTCAAGTTGTGCAGCATTGGACTTGTCGACCCGAGGTAGATCCCGAAATAGTACTCGATGATGATCCACTTGGAGAACTTTCTTTGGCTTCTAAAGAGGGAAAAGTAGAATATGAATAAGAAGAAGAAAGGCAACTCATCCAGAAGCACTCACTTTTGCCATCGTCAACCTTTTTCTCGAATACTTCCACCTCGTTGGAGTCGATTCGGGTGCCGAAGCAAGAAAAAGTCCAGTCCCAAACAACTTGAGTTATACCGTGACGAACGAAATAGATAAATGACAGTGTACAAAGGATGAACGCAACTACGCTGTAAACAACTGCCCATATATCAACATGACTACTCTCGGTGGTAGTGCTTTGCGTGGTACCATTCATCCGTGAAGTTTTGATCAAACTTTTAGCCCAATCAGTCCGAGTGCCACCAGTGCTTTGGACTTTGGAGTCAAAGTCGTAATTGAGCAGCTAGTTGCCGTTGAAGTAGATGACACAACAGAGGAGGCTTTATTTGATGATGAAGCCAAATTGGGGAAGGACAAGCTGTGATTCGTCGATAATTTTGGAATTACCATCCGAAGATGGAGTAGCAGAATTGGGCTGGTCGGTAGGGGAAGCAAGGAGGAGTTGCTCGGCGGATTGTGATCCAACAGTGGATGGCGTGGAAGTTGAATTTGGCACTGCAGTCGGATGAGTGGCTGTATCCAAACAAGTAGAATCCAAAGTGGCTGCATCGGAAGTAGCAGTCTTCAAAGTACTGATAATCGCGTGCAACTAAAAATCCGGAAACATTACGTTGCGCCATTGCACAAAGGACAAAGCAGAGAAGGAAGCCAAAACTTAATGATCAGTGAGGTCGGTGGGAAGGGAAGTTTATATGATGTAAATCGAAAGAGATAGTTCGAATCACTTGAATTCCCAATTCGACATTTTGGAATTTCTATTTTCAATTCGAAAAGTACTCAAAATACAGATACGAAAGTAGAGCTTTTTGAGCAACAAATAAAATGATTAATTTGAGATTTGCATAATACAATCTGGCAATGATATAAGTCAACGATAACCTTACGCATATATAGAGGAGTGTCAAGAGTAGTGACCGAAGAATGGTACATTCACCTTTTGCTGTACATCTAGTGTGGATGTGAATGTCGGCAATGGTGTTCTCAATTTGTTTAAGTTTGTGGCACCGTCTTCAGTGGTCGAATAGATCAAATTAAAAAACTAATTGTCAAAAACATTAATATTTCAATTCAAATTAACTTTATTGATTTGAAGATTAGTAGAATTAAAATTTATGATATGATAAATTGAATGTATTAAATAAAAGATTGAATTGTTAAATGAATGAACATGTCGATATAAACGCAGTGGATCAATATAAGAATATGATTAAAGTTGCAGTGCATTATCTAGTGAAATTTTTTTTCTCCAAAGTTCTTTGTTTTAATATGTTTATTTTACAATCACAAATGTTTGATAATTTGAATTTTTTTAATTGTAGGTTTGTGCATCAACACTCTTTTCGAAAGTACAGATCACGCCGGTAAAGTTTGAACTCATAATTTCGCATTTCATTAAAGTTTAATTGATTCACCATAAAAGCGTTTGAAATATATTTTGAAAGCAACTTTTTAAAGTAGAAAAGTATTTAGACATACCAAACTCGTGTTTTGTTTTATTTAATTTCTTAAATTTTAGAAAATTATAATTTTACTTGAATTTAAAAAATAATGAAAGTTTATCAAATTATCTACGATTGGCTGTAGCTAATTTTGAATACAGTGCCAATTGCCGATCCGATTTGGTCTAATTGTAAATTTGTTTTTTATTGATTACTAAAAATATATTGTATTGCAATCATATTAAATTTAGTGCCCACTGTATTAGCATTACTTTATGAATAATTTAAATTTTTTAGTGAAATGACTGGTGCATTTGCAAGAGTTAAATGGATAAAGTAACTTGTAATTGCTGAATTGTTTGCCAATTTGTCAGTCTTACCACCTGTCCTTCTCGCAGTCAGCCTCATGCCTGAGTATATAACCAAATCGAACCGAATGTTGCATTGGCGGGTGGAACTGTGCGTCGTTATATGCCTGCTCTAGTGTTTGAGTGTGGAGGAGCAGGCGCCACATTCGTGTGCTGCATTTTCGTTTGATACCTCTACTCTAGTACAGCGAAGCCCGTCGCAATACTTTTTTGTTTTGCAGAATAAATCACCGAATAATTGTGCAGCGAATCATACTACTGCATCGTACTACTGCACTAGTACATGAAGCATTATAACGATTTTGGCAATACATCATTTTGACTCTGTTTAAAGCCTATGAAACTAACCTAGATATACATAGAATGGCTTCAACATTTTTGAGAATTTTCTAGGGGGCATTACAAGTTTGGATTGTAACTTTTACGTAAATTTTGCTCAATAAAATGCTCTTTAAAAAATATTTTACGATAATGCCAAAAACTCACATCATTTAAATGGGAAATTTCCAGTGGCCTGTCGGGATTTGTGTGTCACCCAAATGTCTAAAAAAAGTCTGTAATTCTTTTTGCACCCCCAAGAAGAGATTTAGACCCAGGAATTGTAAAATCTTCTACCTCGGTTTTACTTTAAATTGGCCTAATTAGGCATTAATGCACAGTGAGGGAGAACTCAAGTCGAGTTGCATCGATCTTAAAAAGCAATTTCAATGTTTTATTGTTGTCGATAAGACACAATTAAAATTACACGAGGGTGAACTTGTTAGTTCTGTGTTAATTTTTTACCATGCGAAACAGATCTCTTGAACAGCTCAGCAATCAGCTCGGCTTTGCTGTTTTGGAGCAATAGCTTCCAGCCCTCAGTGGTCATCACTGCTTCTGCATTCAAAGTGATGTACTCGATGCATTTCGACTTGAGCTGTGCTGCATTGTGCAGGTCTGCAAGTAACAGAACAGAAGATACTGATGAGGTGGTCAGAGATGAGTGAAGTGATTGTTCGCAGATTGATTTCAAGTGGCTCAGATGGTACTGAAACAGACAAAATTTATGCAAAATAAGTATATGACATGGTCATATTGCCTAAACATTACCTTATCAGCAGCAACAAACAGTGTTAATCCAAATTCCTGCAAATTCGGCATTTTGTCACTGTAAATGTATCCGAGCAATTGCTCAAACGCATCTGCATCAACATCCACAATCTCAACTCGATTCTGCTTCTTCTCCTCCAAATCAGCACTGAACATTGCCCTGAACACCGAGGATCTAGCTGCAAGAATATTCTTGTGCATTTTGAATTCCTTGCCACCGGCCACACAAGCAACATCACTCAAATGGCCACTTTCAAGAAGAGCTTGATAATCACTTTGTAGTGTCTTGTTATGCGCCACAAGAGCAGCTGCCTTTGCTGTTGCATTAATCGCCTCTTGATTTGTCGCGAGTTTAGTTTCCAAAACGTTGACCTTTTGTATATTGAAAAATCCATAATATCACATTAAGCGTAAAAACAATTCCAACCTCACAATGGATCTTCAAAGCGCCATTCACCAAATAGCCAACAGCTTTATCATATTCCAGATAGGGGAGCAAAATTGATGTGTCCATAAGGATTATTCGTTTCGACATAATTCCAACGATATTCTATACAACACATAAAACAATAGTAGACAATCGTGTCATCTTATATAAGTCTGATAAATTAAACTCACCAATAGAGTAGACTTTTTGTTTTGTTTCATTTAGAATCGAAATTCGATACCAAAGAGGCAGCTCTTTCTCATTCAATTTGTGCCACAAGGCAATGTAAACTTTATTGGTCATGTTGAACAATTTGGCTTTAGGATTCAAAAAATAGTCTAAATTTTTGTTGTTCATTGTTTAGGGCAAAAAAAATCTTGCGAAACTACAAAGTTTTTAAGTGATTTGAATCGATCGATTGTCCAGTTGAGGGTTGCGGGTTCCTGTTGTGCAACTGGGTCGGCTTTGGGTGGTTTTGAAGACCCTGAAGTTGACATTATTGAATTTCATATAACAGCAAACAAAATCAATGATGATGTCAAGTGTTTGTCTGTGTCGTAACTCAAAATGAAATCGCAAATGAGTGCAACATGAGTGCATATGCCAATCAATGTTTGTTTTTTGTTCTACGAATTCAAAAGCTATTATGGTAATTACTATTTTCCCCCCTTGTTTAGCCAATGAGTTAACTCGAAATGCAATACTCGATCAATTCACTGAAATGCAATAACGCAGCTAAAACAACGACAAAAACAACCAACAAACCAAAACGAACAAGCAATCTAATGTTTATTCTTATGAAAAAGTGTATTACAATTCATGCTTAATGATTGAATTAATTTTAATCAGTGCTCGATTCAATTCAACAAACGACTGCGTCTTTTTTCAAATTTCCATCAACATTTTTAAATGCTTGAAAGTTACATTACATTAGCCAACATAGTCTTCGCCCATAATATTTTTTCTGAATATTTTCATGAACAATACCGAAATCAAGAGTAGAAGCTAAATTGGAATGGAAAATTATTTTTAAAATTCAAAAAATATTGAAACAAATATTACAATTTCAAACATTCGCGAATTATGATGCTATTGTTGGGGTAGCGAAATCCAGCTCGAGCGCCCTTATAGTTGGCAATCATTTTGTTGAGCTAAGCATTTATTTGAAAGATTTTATAGTATTTTGATTTGTTTGTACATGTTAGTATCGAGAAGATACGATACTACTTCAATAGAGAGAGTCAATAAAGGACTGTAAAGAAGAAGATTGCCCCGAAGAGAAGGATGACCAGACTTCCAATTTAACTGTTTTATTCATTAAGTGATTAATATGATGCAGACTGGGGTGAAATAGGGAAAAATGGTTGATTATTAGGAATAACAATAAAACACAAAAATATTGAAAGTAAGGTGAAGGGTTACAATATGTTGAAGGGAATCATGATGACAGTTGATCTCTTGATGTCATGATGTGTTGTTTGAATGAACATTGAGTGAGTTCTTAAATATGTTATGAATAAGGAAAATGTGTGAAATAATACAATAAAGTGTAAGAGTGAAGTGGGTAAATGGTGGTAAAAGATAGAAAGGATTGCGCTATGATGGTACACGATAAAACTATCGATGCAATCACAGGACAATTGGTATAATTTACGCACGAATATTGAATAATTCACTAGAAGAACTTAGCCTGACAAACAACTGAAGAGGAAAAGCGCTAAATTAAAGGAGAAAGTGGTCTTCGAAAACAACAGGTACTTTTGTACTCAAATTACTACTAACCTACAAGGAAATTTAAGGGAAATCTAGGAATTTCAATAATTTAATTAATTTGATCTTTAAACCTAAAATATTTTTAGTGTTCTAAACATTAGAACACAACATACACTTACCATTAAAAGCTGTGCACTTGTTGGATCACAGATCCTCGAGAAAACATAGGCGAACTTTCGATTTGCTTTGTAAATGAGCACATTTTTGCGCACAATGCACGAGCACTCATTGGTGATGAACATGATGGTGACAAAGGGTTGAATCGAGAAAAACAGAGTAAACGATTTCATAAGATGCGAGCTTGTTTGCCTAAATAGGAAGGCATGCAACATGAAGCAAATGACCACCACATAACTGAAAACATAATTCGTCAGAATGAAACTCCAAAACTGATTGTACACGTGTAGTTCACTGAAAATGGACAAGACTTCTCGATTGCAAGCAGAGAATTGCCTCCATATGCAAAAGTTTTTTCTTTTTTTAGTAGATTGTTGTAAATTTTTTAAAGCCAACATTTTGCCAATTATCAAGTTGATTTTCCGCAATTTAGTTTTCTGTTTAAATTGAATATAACTGTTGGCCAGATGAAAGTAGAATGCGATATAAATAAGAGCTGCAATTCAGATTTTGTTGTAATCATATATGATTTCTAAAAATATAAACAACGACCTTACTTACCATATGAACCGTAAAATACAAAGAAGCTGAAATATAAATACATGAATTGATTTCTTGCTGTATAGTTATCTCCGTGGATGTGATGAAACCCAACATAAGTGATATAATTCAACACAAGCACCACCATCATAACTGTTGAGTAAATTCGCCTCAATTCTGTACGCTTCTTCATAATCCCGTCGGATTTGTCTTGTTTCCAAACTAATTTGATAATAAAATATAACGAAATCTTATTTCGTACAAGTCCCGCAAAACTGACGTTTTGCCTTTTGGGACTTGGAACCTAACCCAAAACCCACCCTAACACGTCAATAAAAAAAAGATTTCACAAGCACACTTACACTTTCCTCTGCAGTAGATTGTACGCTTCTGTGTGGACTCGTTCCGGACCGCAAACATAAAATAGTCTGCATTGACATTGGGCACTTGGCAAAGATAGAGAAAGAGAAACAATTCCTGCACTATGCCAACGTAAAAAATAATGTCACTAAGGCTCCAGAATATGTCCAGAAACATTCTGTGGGTGAGAAGTTCGGGCATGCCAGTTGATGAGTACTGTCCACCATGACGAATGAATACAATGTAGAGCGAGTCCACAATGTAGTAGAGCATCACCAAAACAGGCGGTAAAGAGTGTAAATTTACTTTGAACCACGGAAATCTGGTGGAAAAGTGGTAAAACGGACGAGCATTCTTCAAGTAGTCTATTTCCTCCAACGAATAACAATTTTTAATTGGATCCAAATCAAAGTAGAATTCACGCAGATGGACAACAATCGTTTTGAACACTTTGTAGAGTCTTTTGAACAAAGCCCAAAATAATAAAATCGTAAAATCAATTAGTTGCACCTTGATTGAGTTGAAACACTGGCGGAGTAGAATGACAATTTCCATTTTTATTTTCAGTTTTTTTCGTTGTGAGTATAGCTGCTTGACTGTATCTGAAATGAATATAATTTTGAATCAAATCAAATCAACTAAATTAATATTTAAATTTTACAAACTTTTACCACTTCAAACGACACACAACTTATCAATAATAAATGTGTTCTCGAGAACAGTAATTTCCAAGCTGGCATATATTAACGTAGCGTATTTCGATAGTTTTGAAATAAAAAAATCAAAATCATTAGGCAAAGTCATTTTCAATAACAAATAAATAATTGATATTTTTATTATAAAAAGCTAAAACTTTTGTTTGTCAGTTGGGGGGCGTTGGCCTTAATTTTAAATTTAAATTTAATATATTGATAGAATAGTTTCAATGACAATTGTGACACTACAATGAGCTATCAGTACGATAATACCTCTTCTAATGAGTGCCGCAAGCTAGTTCATCAAAACTGATGATACATTTGGTTGCGGCAATGGAAATAGGATGAATCTAACCTATTTCCATGTACGAGATAAACTTGTTCATCAAAACATCCGATACATTTGGTATCGGCATTGGAAATAGGATGAATCTAACCTATTTCCATGTACGAGATAAGCTTGTTCATCAAAACATCCGATACATTTGGTTGCGGCAATGGAAATAGGATGAATCTAACCTATTTCCATGTACGAGTTAAACTTGTTCATCAAAACATCAGATACATTTGGTTGCGGCAATGGAAATAGAATGAATCTAACCTATTTCCATGTACGAGATAAGTTTGTTCATCAAACATCCGATACATTTGGTTGCGGCAATGGAAATAGGATGAATCTAACCTATTTCCATGTACGAGATAAGCTTGTTCATCAAAACATCCGATACATTTGGTTGCGGCAATGGAAATAGGATGAATCTAACCTATTTCCATGTACGAGATAAACTTGTTCATCAAACATCCGATACATTTGGTTGCGGCAATGGAAATAGAATGAATCTAACCTATTTCCATGTACGAGATAAGTTTGTTCATCAAACATCCGATACATTTGGTTGCGGCAATGGAAATAGGATGAATCTAACCTATATTCATTAGCGAAATAAGTTTGTTCATCAAAACATCAGATACATTTGGTTGCGGCAATGGAAATAGGATGATTCTAACCTATTTCCATGTACGAGATAAGTTTGTTCATCAAAACATCAGATACATTTGGTTGCGGCAATGTAAATAGGATGAATCTAACCTATTTCCATGTACGAGATAAGCTTGTTCATCAAAACATCCGATACATTTGGTTGCGGCAATGGAAATAGGATGAATCTAACCTATTTCCATGTACGAGATAAACTTGTTCATCAAACATCCGATACATTTGGTTGCGGCAATGGAAAGAGGATGAATCTAACCTATTTCCATTAGCAAAATAAGTTTGTTCATCAAAACATCCGATACATTTGGTTGCGGCAATGGAAATAGGATGAATCTAACCTATTTCCATGTACGAGATAAGCTTGTTCATCAAAACATCCGATACATTTGGTTGCGGCAATGGAAATAGGATGAATCTAACCTATTTCCATGTACGAGATAAACTTGTTCATCAAAACATCCGATACATTTGGTTGCGGCAATGGAAATAGGATGAATCTAACCTATTTCCATGTACGAGATAAACTTGTTCATCAAAACATCCGATACATTTGGTTGCGGCAATGGAAATAGAATGAATCTAACCTATTTCCATGTACGAGATAAGCTTGTTCATCAAAACATCCGATACATTTGGTTGCGGCAATGGAAATAGGATTAATCTAACCTATTTCCATGTACGAGATAAGCTTGTTCATCAAAACATCCGATACATTTGGTTGCGGCAATGGAAAGAGGATGAATCTAACCTATTTCCATTAACGAGATAAGTTTGTTCATCAAAACATCCGATACATTTGGTTGCGGCAATGGAAATAGGATGAATCTAACCTATTTCCATGTACGAGATAAGCTTGGTCATCACATAGCCGATACTTTTGGTATCGGCCATAGCCGATACATTTGGTATCGGCATTGGAAATAGGATGAATCTAACCTATTTCCATAGGCGAGATAAACTTGTTCATCAAACATCCGATACATTTGGTTGCGGAAATTGCTTCGGTAGTGTTACCGGTTACAGTGTTCTAATGAGTGCCGCAACTGTTCCTATGAGTGCCACAACTGTTCCAATGAGTGCCGCAACTGTTCCTATGACTGCCGCAACTGTTCCTATGAGTGCCACAACTGTTCCTATGAGTGCCGCAACTGTTCCTATGACTGCCGCAACTGTTCCTATGAGTGCCACAACTGTTCCAATGAGTGCCGCAACTGTTCCTATGAGTGCCACAACTGTTCCAATGAGTGCCGCAACTGTTCCTATGAGTGCCACAACTGTTCCTATGACTGCCGCAACTGTTCCTATGAGTGCCACAACTGTTCCAATGAGTGCCGCAACTGTTCCTATGAGTGCCACAACTGTTCCTATGAGTGCCACAACTGTTCCAATGAGTGCCGCAACTGTTCCTATGAGTGCCACAACTGTTCCAATGAGTGCCGCAACTGTTCCTATGAGTGCCACAACTGTTCCAATGAGTGCCGCAACTGTTCCTATGAGTGCCACAACTGTTCCAATGAGTGCCGCAACTGTTCCTATGACTGCCGCAACTGCTCTAATGAGTGCCGCAAGCTTGTTCATCAAAACATCCGATACATTTGGTTGCGGCAATGGAAATAGGATGAATCTAACCTATTTCCATTGCCGAGATAAGCTTGTTCATCAAAACAGCCGATACATTTGGTTGCGGCAATGGAAATAGGATGAATCTAACCTATTTCCATAGCCGAGATAAACTTGTTCATCAAATAGCCAATACATTTGGTTGCTGCAATGGAAATAGGATGAATCTCACCTATTTCCATTGCCGAGATAAGCTAGTTCATCAAAACAACCGATACATTTGGTTGCGGCAATGGAAATAGGATGAATCTAACCTATTTCCATAGCCGAGATAAACTTGTTCATCAAATAGCCAATACATTTGGTATCGGCAATGGAAATATGATGAATCTCACCTATTTCCATGGCCGAGTTCAGCTTGTTCATCAAACAGCCGATACATTTGGTTGCGGCAATGGAAATATGATGAATCTCACCTATTTCCATGGCCGAGTTCAGCTTGTTCATCAAACAGCCGATACATTTGGTTGCGGCAATGGAAATAGGATGAATCTAACCTATTTCCATTAGCGAGATAAGCTTGTTCATCAAAACATCCGATACATTTGGTTGCTGCAATGGAAATAGGATGAATCTAACCTATTTCCATGTACGAGATAAGCTTGTTCATCAAAACAGCCGATACATTTGGTTGCGGCAATGGAAATAGGATGAATCTAACCTATTTCCATGTACGAGATAAGCTTGTTCATCAAAACATCCGATACATTTGGTTGCGGCAATGGAAATAGGATGAATCTAACCTATTTCCATTAGCGAGATAAGCTTGTTCATCAAAACATCCGATACATTTGGTTGCGGCAATGGAAATATGATGAATCTCACCTATTTCCATGGCCGAGTTCAGCTTGTTCATCAAACAGACGATATATTTGGTTGCTGCAATGGAAATAGGATGAATCTAACCTATTTCCATGGCCGAGTTCAGCTTGTTCATCAAACAACCGATACATTTGGTTGCGGAAATTGCTTCGGTAGTATTACCGGTTACAGTGTTCTAATGAGTGCCGCAACTGTTCCTATGACTGCCGCAACTGCTCTAATAATTGCCGCAAGTGTTCCTATGACTGCCGCAACTGTTCCTATGAGTGCCACAACTGTTCCTATGAGTGCCGCAACTGTTCCTATGACTGCCGCAACTGTTCCTATGAGTGCCACAACTGTTCCAATGAGTGCCGCAACTGTTCCTATGAGTGCCACAACTGTTCCAATGAGTGCCGCAACTGTTCCTATGAGTGCCACAACTGTTCCAATGAGTGCCACAACTGTTCCTATGACTGCCGCAACTGTTCCTATGAGTGCCACAACTGTTCCAATGAGTGCCGCAACTGTTCCTATGAGTGCCACAACTGTTCCTATGAGTGCCACAACTGTTCCAATGAGTGCCGCAACTGTTCCTATGAGTGCCACAACTGTTCCAATGAGTGCCGCAACTGTTCCTATGAGTGCCACAACTGTTCCAATGAGTGCCGCAACTGTTCCTATGAGTGCCACAACTGTTCTAATGAGTGCCGCAACTGTTCCTATGACTGCCGCAACTGCTCTAATAATTGCCGCAAGCTTGTTCATCAAATTGCGGATAGATTTGGTTGCGGCAATGGAAATAGGATGAATCTAACCTATTTCCATTAGCGAGATAAGCTTGTTCATCAAAACATCCGATACATTTGGTTGCGGCAATGGAAATAGGATGAATCTAACCTATTTCCATAGCCGAGATAAGCTTGGTCATCAAACAGCCGATACATTTGGTTGCATCAATGGAAATAGGATGAATCTAACCTATTTCCATAGCCGAGATAAACTTGTTCATCAAACAGCCGATACATTTGGTATCGGCATTGGAAATAGGATGAATCTAACCTATTTCCATAGGCGAGATAAGCTTGGTCATCATATAGCCGATACTTTTGGTATCGGCATTGGAAATAGGATGAATCTAACCTATTTCCATTGCCGAGATAATTTTGTTAATCACATAGCCGATTCATTTGGTATCGGCCTTAGCCGATACTTTTGGTATCGGCATTGGAAATAGGATGAATCTAATTTATTTCCATAACCGAGATAAGCTTGGTCATCAAAACATCCGATACATTTGGTTGCGGCAATGG
This sequence comes from Rhizoglyphus robini, assembly GCA_023373905.1. Lineage (NCBI taxonomy): Eukaryota > Metazoa > Arthropoda > Arachnida > Sarcoptiformes > Acaridae > Rhizoglyphus > Rhizoglyphus robini. The sequence continues at coordinate 125,960 of JAKIJQ010000233.1, read as the reverse complement.
AAATAGGATGAATCTAACCTATTTCCATGTACGAGATAAACTTGTTCATCAAAAAGCCGATACATTTGGTTGCGGAAATTGCTTCGGTAGTGTTACCGGTTACAGTGTTCTAATGAGTGCCGCAACTGTTCTAATGAGTGCCGAAACTGTTCCTATGACTGCCGCAACTGTTCTAATCAGTGCCGCAACTCATCCTCGTAACTTTTTGTGATGGACAGTGACTTTTTGATTTGGGACTTGTCTGGTGGTGTCATTTCAATGCAGGATTTCTTTCAAAAATATTGCAACATCTCGGCCTTTTCTTCTTCTTCCCTTGAACACGAAATCGAATGTTCAATCTACTATCGAGAAAGTGGTCTTTTGGCACATCTCGAGTCAAAGTATGATTTCAATCGCGAATTGTTTCCACTTGTTGGTCCACTTCTTGGCTACGATCAAGTTGATAGTCAAATTGCGACTCGTTTCGTTGGACTTGCAAATCGAGACGTACTGAGCAAACTGAAGGTGAGCTTCAAGGCCAGAATTCGCTCAGTGCTACAACAATTTGCGTCCCAATTCACGTCACCCAAAGAAAAATTTATCGTGAACAATTTTGTTCAATCAACCCAAACAAAACTCGACACTTCGATTGAACTCATTGTATCAACTTCCGAACATGAATTGCATAAAGTTGAACAAAACTTTACTGAGAAATTGAACAAAATCACAACATCAAAGTTTCCAATCAAACTTGAATTGAGCAAATTGATTGAAATACAAAGACAATTGATTGGTGATTTGGCTCAATTCGAGGAAACAGCCAAACCGGCCAACGATGGTCCATTTTTCAATGCAGGACTTTATGATCGAGCTTTGAGTGTCTTTCGATGGCTTTCCTCGCAACAATCACTGGAAAAGGCAAAAGAAAAGATTGCACAATTTGGGTTGGAATTAAAAATGATAAATCTACAGAACATCATGAAAAACACTAAACTTGGACACAATTTTTGGTATAGAGAAAAGAAAACATTCAAGAATGTCGATTTTGACCGTTTTGTGACACACATTCAGAAGGAAGTCCCAGTTTCGCTTCTTTACGAAGAGTTGGGACCAAAAATCCGCAAAAATGAATTTGATCTTGGAATTGGCCAATTTCTGGACAAAATGCACGATGACTTTTTCCCTCAAGCACCAGAAATTCCTTTGGTGCTTCATCGTAGTCTGGTGAAAGGCATCACAAATCCTCGTTTGTTGAACATACTTTACACCAAATTGGTGCTCTTCTCAGCTTCGATTGAGAGTTACAATACTTTGTCGAGTTCGCATGCGTGCACATTCGATCTCGATCCGTACGTTTACGGAATAATCTTGAAACCAGATGATGAAGTGACTCGAGTCTACCGAGAAGGAACCAAACAGATGCAAGTTCAAGTTCAACCTAAATTCGAGATCAATGGCAAACGACTTCCAAACCTTGAACAGATTTACATTATGACTCAATCAGATAGACGAGATTGGCTTTTCACCATTATCAAAAAAGCTTGTTTCACTCAGGAAGTGGACATTGACGAATTGATTGACAAAATCAAGCAAACTCTACCCTCACAACGTGAATCAGTGCTCGATGCATTTGTGCTGATGATACTGTCACTGATCATGTGCACTCACAAGTGTCCCTCTGAATTGACTTGTTCACCAAAATGGAATCCTTTCAGAAGAGCAATGCTCCTCAATATAGTCGCATTGGGATACATTGGGCACGATGGTTCGGGTGTCCCAACATTTATCGATTTAGATCGAGACAAAATTTATCTCATTCGATACCAACAAGAACCATCTTCAGCCATTGACCTCACCATCAGTCACTGCTTCAACTCCTACCACAACTGTCTCCAGTCACTCAACTTCTTGACCCAATTGCTCAATCTGTACGAGTGCTTCCAGTTGGATCGATTTGTCTGTGGTCTGCAGGGCAGCTTTGTCCATGCAATGACACACGAGTTTGACAATGATGAAAGTTTTGAAGTGGCCTTGAAATCTATGAATTTACCAAAAGCAATAATTGATCTTTTGTGTGAAATTTAAATCAAAGTTTCAATGTTCAAATAAATAAAAGATTTTATTAAAATAAAAATGTCAATGTCCCTGATGAACTCACAGTGATGTGATCATGATCTTGATCGTGTGATCAAATGTGATTTTGAGATAAATGCATGAATGTTTTAGACATCACTAATTATTATAAAATCGTGATAATCAAGTAGCCATTTACCGATGAAGGGTTGCATTAAGAATGTTGATGTTGAATGTTTAAAATTTAGGGAGAAATGGCCAAGTGCAAAGTTCCTAATTAAGTTCTGTTATATATAGAATTCTTTAATTGCCCAAACCTAAACTTTAACTTCTTTCAATCCAACTTCATCTAACTTTGTTTCAATAGAAAGTATAGTGTAGTTTGCTCAGTGGACAGATGAGCCAATTTTCAGTATGAAAGCTAAAACACACTTTTGACTAGCATAGCCATGTTTAAATTAAAGCTCTTAGATCCTATTAACTGGGCCAACAATAATAACTAAAAGTCACAAGGTCTAAATACAAAAGACACAGTCTCGAATGTACAAAAACTAAAATTACCCAATCCAAACATCATGTTTTGAAAAATTTCATTTTTTGTTTTTCAACTTAAAACTTCCTGTTCATTTCCTTTTCCAGTCAAATCCACGCACTGTACACCCTAAACAAATCTCACAGTTGGATTTCTCGTCCCTAATTCAGTAAAGTTGCATTGTTTAAAATGTAAAAATTATTTAAAACCGCATATCCGAGCACTTTGAAAACTTTTAATTTGGAAAACACTACAAAATTCGTGTTGCTTTCCTTTTCCTGTCTATTCCTTTGATTCTACTGCCAAACCAATGAAACCAGTCGACTCCTCGGCCTACAATTTGTTTAAAATCACCGTAATAAATGAGAATTTAATCAACACTCAGGTGTACGAGCTAAATATAAAACAGTTTTGTTCCTACTTGAAATCGGAATTCGAGTTATTTTTGTCCTAACTTTCCTAACTTTAGTGACAATACTCAAACAGTGCAATCAAAAGATGGTAGGGTACCCTAGTACCGGTAGTAGAGAATCACTACAAAATGCAAAAGGGCAGTGAATTTTGAATTCTACGCATCCGAATATATAATTGTAGCATTGTATCATTGTAGCAATAGAAAATACAGACTGTATAATGATGCAAATGCAAAAGTGTAACCAAGTGAATTTGACCAAAAATGTCATGAATATGATTGAAATGACAGATGAAATGTGAATTATGCGAGCAAATCATGCATCACAGTAGAGAATGAACCACCTCCAGGTAATCCGTGGGTTTGCCGGGCGGAGTCACATTGCCCGAATTTGTTTTTGGGTTGAAATGAGTTCGATTGATGTGCATCATGGCGTTGTTCTGGGAGGAATTGGAATAGTGACAGCTCGGCCATTTGCATCGATATGGTTTGATGCCGAGATGGGCTCGCTCGTGTGCCTTGAATCGGTCTAGTTTCTTGGTTCGAAAGTCACAACCAGACTGGCGACATACCAAATCTGGTTTATCTTTGTGTTGATACTCGTAATGGACGTACACTTTCTTTTTGTACTCTCCCGTGAATGTACAGGCGGGAAAGGAACACTGAAACTGACCTAGTTGGTGATGGTCATGATTGTGACTGGATAATTGTGCATATTTAGTGAAATGTTTCGAACATTTGTTGCAGTGCCATTGAGGGATGCCTTGGTGAACCTGTTTGATGTGTTGACCTAGAATAAAACTAAAACAAACAGAGTTAGTTGGAACACTCACCGAAACAAACTTACCAATTGCCGAATGATTGTTTGCAATCATTGACCAAACATCGATTCGGACCAATCAAATGTTTCTCCATCAAGTGGTCGGTGAGTTCGTTTTCAGTAAGCTTGTCCGGACAATCCAACTCAGGACATTGAAGATGGAGAGTGATGATTTGTTTGTCTTGATTGTTCACTTGGTTCGGTTGTGCTTCATTAGTTGGTTGTCTCGGAGACTGCCGGATGTTCTCGGGTTGGAAATTGTTTGGTTGCGTTGAGTCCATTCGCGGTTTCTTTGCAGATGGAGATAATTCTTTATCTTGTTCGTCTTCAATCAACTGGACACTGTCATTATCGCCACCATCTTCAACTTCTTCATCGTCAATCTGAATTCCATTGACACATTTATCACACTCACAAACCTCATCATCTTCATCATTTAACTTTTGATCGTTTGACTTGTGATCAGGTTGCTCATTTGAGATTGTTGGAGATGGTGGACAATGTGCTAGCTCAGATCAAGCTTGATCTGTTGGTTCATTGGAAAGCACTCCAAAGTTCACTTGAACATTTGAAGAAATTGTGGGTTCTAGGTTAGAGTCAAATGGTGTCAATTCGAAATGTTGATTAAAACTCTCGTTAAAATTAATAAAATCATTTGGAAGTTGGTCAGAATGGTGGACATTTTGATGTTGTGGCATGAGATGAGATGAAGTTGATGGTTGGGCAATGACAAATGATGATTGCATTTGGCCATGTGATAGTTCGAGTTGGTCATCGTGATTCACCAGCATCTCATGATCATCTCTGCCATCAACATCGCCCGATTGTGTTCGTTCGATTAATCCATTGGTCAATTTGGTTTGGAGTCTGTTGAAAATCGAGTCTAGCATTGGATCCACGAGTCGATCCATCTCAGCTTGTAACCACACTCGAGTGGCATCCTTCTCGACTAAATGCAATTCCGCCAACATAACTCGAGATTCCTGTGACAAAATGAAGTTCATGGCAAATGATTGAAAGAAAATTATGATAAAACAACACTTGAGGCTTTGAGTCAAACTTTGATCTGAAGTATCGTGCCCCAAAAGTAACACACAGCCACACTGAGGCACAGCGTCCTCAAAACAAATGAACACTAAAAGTGCAACAGTTAAGCAGTTTACTGCTGTCTGTGTAACTGTCCTGAGCAGTTGTGAGGTAGGCAAAACACGTGATACCCCTCACTACATTTCGCAGTCACCCGCACACAACTCAACTTGGACTCGTCTCACTGCAAGAGGCGAAAAGTTAAATTTGTTTTGAGTTTACAGTTTTTTTTGTAGTTGTTGCTCTAACTGGTCAAGTTGCCCTAGAACACCAAACCATATCTCACCTGTATCAATTGTTCCATCAACTCCACCCACCATGTCTCGACTTCACTATGATGCTTTCCTGGCTCACTTTGCTCAGTGCAAAGTGTCAGCCAAACAACAAGTGAACAACATGATCGATGCAATCTATGCCAAAGTGCTGCTCGATCTCGAACTGTGGCTCAACAAGCACCAGAGCAATGATTCGGTGAACGCACTTGCACTAAATGAGCCAACAGGTGAACTGATGCAATTTATGTCTCAACAAATATCTGAAAATGTCAACTGTCCTTCTTCACTGCCTCCGTCACATCTTCAATCTCACTCGAATCATTTTTCAATCAAAAGCGAAATCGATTCAGTCTGTGAAGAGAATGTCACTGATCACAACTTACATGGTGAATCTCCAGACTGGCAACCAACTCCATCCGAACCACTTCAACCGACTCACTCAATCACTCTTTACTATTCATCTCACTCAATTGTGAAGGAAGAAATTGATGATGATGATGAAGTAGAAGTTGATTCTCGAGTGATTTGCTACGATTCAAACGAACAATCAACCAATGATCGTGCATATTTTCAAGTTAACAATGAAATAGATGTTATAGAGAATGAAAATTTAAGATACAATTATTTTCAGAAATTAGGTGGCAATGAAGTGTCATGTGGATTGCCTCAAAACGCATTCACTCAACAATCTAGTGAATGCAACGAAGAACGAATGCATTTTGAAAATGATTTTGATCAACAGATTGTCGACCAAGCATCTCCTCTCATTCGCCAATCCTCAACTTCTTTCGATCCAACTTCATCTCACTTAAACCCACAGATTGTAAAGCTGCAATCGACCCAACCAAACAATACTCAACCAGAGGTCAATCAACAGTATTCAAGACAACAACCAACCGAACATGCACAGCCAATCGATACGAATAATCCGGACAATCAATTCATCATTGTCCATCTTCGATGTCCCGAGTCTGAATGTCCGGACACGTTTGCTGAACACGAACTCAACGATCACCTGATGAAGAAACATTCGATTGGTCCAAATCGATGTTTGGTCAAGGATTGCGGCCAGTCATTCGTCAATAGGCAAGTTTGTTTCATTAATGTTCCAACTGATTCGATAACTTTGTTTAGTTATATTCTAGGTCAACACATCAAACATGTTCACAATCAAGCAGCCAAATTGCACTGCAATAAGTGCCCTAAACATTTCACCAAACATCATTTATTGTCCAATCACCACCGAGACTTTCACCAGTTTGGTCACTTTCACTGTTCTTTTACCGCCTGTACATTCACAGGAGAGTGCAGAAGAAAAGTGACCACTCATTACAAACAACAGCACAAACGGACACTCAACTGTCAACATTCTGATTGCAACTTTCGAACATCGATTCCAGCCCAACTGAAGACACACGCACGAACTCATTCCGGCATCAAGCCATATCGATGCAAATGGCCAAGATGTGACTATGCTGCTAATAAAAAAGAACACACAATCAATCACATTCGTCGTCACTTAACGCCCAACCCTGATTCAGTGCAGAATGGAGCACAACTCGATCCGAAAGACTATCTCGAGGTGGTGCACGAGTTGCTGTGAGCGACCGTGTTTCGTTCATGTTGTTTGATTTCACTTGAAATTCACTTCACTTCACTTGATTTCACGAAAAAACGAGCCAACTTGAATCAAGTTTGCATAATAAAAACAATTATTTGCATTAAACCTTGCCATGGTGGTTGAAGAAAATAATTTATAATATAATACATTTTAAATAAACGATCAATATGTGAATATGATAATAATGAATAAAAAGAATAAAAATATGCTGAACTCGAAACTCTACAGAAAATGTTGCAATTTGTTTCAAAATGGCAAGTTGAAAATCAAAGTTAAGTTTAAATTTGTTTTGGAAACTAGAATGAGTAGTCATCTTTGACACAGATTGGACTATAGTAGCAATAGAAAATAAGAAAAAATACAGACTGTTTAATGATGCATATGCAAAAGTGTCCTCCTCATCCATGTTCATGTTGTGTTTGATGTGAACGAGTTAGTGAGCTTGAGGTTGCATTCCATCATCGTTCACTGAGTGTCCAATGAACTCAGTATTTGGGAAGAGAGCGACAAAGAGAGTGAATTGATCATAGTGAGATTTTGATTTTAATTTTCACACTTAGAGATTGGTAATACTGATTCAAAACAAAGTCAGGATTATATATTCGAATGCGTAGAATTCAAAATTCACTAGTCAAGATTTACTTCACTGGAAAGATTCTCTACTACCCTACCCATCTTTTGATTGCACTGTTTGAGTATTTTCATTAAAGTTAGGAAAAGGAAAATAACACAAATTCCAATTTCAAGTAGGAACAAAACTGTTTTATATTTAGCTCATTAAATTCGCATCTATTACGGTGATTCTAAACAAATTGAGGGTCGAAGAATCTGGTTTCATTGGTTGGGCTGTAGAATCAAAGAAATAGACAGGAAAAGGAAATGAACACGAATTTTCTAGTGTTTTCCGAATTAAAAGTTTTCAAAGTGATAGGATATGCGATTTCAATTGATTTTTACATTTGAATAGATGTAACTTTACTGAATAAGGGACGATAAATCCAACTGTGAGATTTATTTGGATGCACAGTGCGTGGATTTCACAGGAAAAGGAAATGAACAGGAAGTTTTAAATTGAAGAACAAAAAACAAGTTTCAAAGTGCTGGGATATATGATTTTAAATGATTTTTACATTTGAAAAAATGTAACTTTACTGAATAAGGGACGATAAATCCGACTGTGAGATTTATTTGGGTGCAGAGTGCGTGGATTTCACAGGAAAAGGAAATGAACAGGAAGTTTTAAATTGAAGAACAAAAAACAAGTTTCAAAGTGCTGGGATATATGATTTTAAATGATTTTTACATTTGAAAAAATGTAACTTTACTGAATAAGGGACGATAAATCCAACTGTGAAATTTATTTGGATTCACAGTGCGTGGATTTCACAGGAAAAGGAAATGAACAGGAAGTTTTAAATTGAAGAACAAAAAACAGGTAAAAAATTGTAGTGAAACACATGACGCCATCTGTTAGTGAGTGGTGAAGTTGGTTGCTTGTTGTTGTCAAGTTGAACACATTTCGGCTAGTGTTTTGGCTCGAGTGTTGTGTTGAGCTGCTTTTACTAAAACCATCTCGTGTATTTTCACCCCATCAGAAATTGTTTGTTTCAACAACCTCGAACATCATCATCATGTCTTCATCGTTGTCATCATCATCGTTCCCGTCAGTTGTCCCTCGCCACTGTTTGTCTGTACCCGTGTTGTATGAATTGGTGAGAAGCGAGGAGGAACAGTGTCGAGTGTGGTTGCGAGATGAGATGAACCAACTCGCAGACCCACTCATCGATTCGATCTTCCACGGACTAATCATGTCCTCATCGTCATCTGCTGTACCTCAATCACGTTTGACTGTGTCCGAATTGTGTAAACAACTTGAAGGGGAAAAGGTGGAGACGAGGAAGGTTCTCATAGATGAAATGGATCGAGTGGTCAACACTCTCTTCGAAAGACTAACCAACAAGTTGAGGATGACCAACGAGGATTTCGATCAATCGGAGGATTCTGGTGACCGTGCACAAGTGGGCAATCTGTTGGACCAAGTCGAATCACAATCCAATCCACAATCACATCAACCATCTTCTCACATTCGCCAACCATCAACATCAACAACTTTTGGTCTCGATTCCCATCACCAACAACAACACTCGAATGGTGATGAATTGGAATTGAATACTGTTGAAATGATTGATATTAAGGAAGAGGAGGAGAGAAATGGTAAAACTGGGACAAATGAAAACGAAGGTGGACAAGATGATGCTGATGAACAATCGGTGGTGAGTCGAATGGAAACAACCACTCCACCTTATGAAAAGCAAGCTCAGGTGAACATTGTTTGGTTGACGAGTGTGACAAAACGAAAGGGACTCCAAGAAGAAGATTTGGATGATGATGATGGCGCTAGAGAAGGCACGTCCAGCTCAGTCAAACGTACTCGAGCATCACGCCCTTCGAATGATCTACAGGAGAAGCAAATAATCACTCACTCTCTTCGATGTGATCAAGTGGATTGTGAGAAGTCGATTGGCCAAAACGAATTGAACGATCACATGTTGAAGGTACATTCGATTGGTGCACATCGTTGTCTGGTCAAGGACTGTTGCGCATCATTCCACAATAAGTGAGTTGTTCTTTGTCGCATCAATTCACAACTCTAACTCTATTGTTTTATAGACACCTTCTAGGTCAACACCTAGCTCAGGCACACCAGCACACCACCCAATGGAACTGTGGCAAATGTTCCAAGCATTTCAGCTCCTATCATCTACTGTGCCAACACAACAATCAGTATCACCGTCTCGGTCACTTTCAGTGTTCTTTCGCCTCGTGTCCCTTCACGGGAGAGTGCAAACAGAAAGTGTTCCATCACTACACCCACCAGCACAAGACACCAACACTGAGCAAGTGTGCCCATCCTGGTTGTCAGTACGAAACAGCGAAAACATACGATCTCAAACGACACCAATTAGTCCATCTCCGTCTCAAGCCTTATCGATGCAAATGGCCCCACTGTGGCTTTGCCTCTGCACAGCGATCCAACACAATCACTCACATTCGCAGTCAACATTTAGCTCAAAACTCAAATTTAGTCCCGAACGAAGCTCAACTAGATGATCCGAAAGATTTTCTCGAGGTGGTGAACGAGTTGTTGGAGTGAGAAGTAATGCTTTGTGTTTCACATTTTCTCTTTGTCATATTTGAATAAATCAATTCAGAATTAAGACAATGCTTTGAGTGTTGTGTTGTGCATTTAATTAATAAATTTAATAATTCTGAACCTATTCACATTTATGTCGAATCAACAGACAATGTCTTTACAGAATAAACCGGATAGATTTTCAGTTTAAATTGAACTGCCTCAAACGAGTCTGTCAGATTGCTTTGTGTGATCAACTAGATGACACGAATGTAATGGATTTTCTGTTGATCGAGGACAAATACAAAGCTGCTCTGATGAAAGAAAAACATTCGAGTACATCTGCAGGTATTTATTACTTTACATTTAATTAATTCAATAATTCAACTAACTTTTAGTGATTGCCTTTTACCATTAGAAAACATTCTGACCTGCTACCTGCAACATGAGGGCATCTGCCCGAATCGGCAATGCAATAATTGAATTTCACCACAAGCTCCTTTCGATCACAATTGGCAAAACGAACATACAGCGAAAGATTGTCTCTACTATAGTATACAAATAGTATACTATTGTATACAAACATGTGTTCAACTGACCCTTGAGACAGAACTGCTATCAGTCACTAACAGTTGAAGGGGTCAGATTATGAAAAAGAAGGCGGAGGTTTAACAACAAGGCTTTGATGGTTTCATGCTGCTAGCATTTTAGCTGAAGCGTGTCTGGTCCAAATACACAACAGTCACGTTTCACTCGGCCGCTTCATTTTTCCTCCAAATACAAACAAAGCATTCACTGTGTTATGTAAAAGAAAATTTTGACTTTATCCAATTTATCCAACACAATGTCTTCAGCGGCAAGTGATCCTTCTTTGAAAACCGAATCTCCACCAGCCAAACGTTCATTGGTCATAGAATCGTCATCGATTGTGCCAATCACCAGTCAGCAGCATTATCCCAAGTTTGAAATACAAGAAAACACTTTATTCCAGCTGTGGACCATTGAAAATTTCTCGTATTATTGTTTGAGTGAAAACAGTGCCAACAAGTATCCGTACCTTTTGTCATCCAAGTTTTCATCACCCTCCAACGATAATCTAAAGTTTCGTATAGCATTGTATCCAAATGGCTGCAGTGAAGATAGTAAAGAACATCTGTCTTTGTTTCTTGAGCTTGACAATCAAAAGAAAATAATTTTGCAATATAAATTTTGGATCATGGATTCGGATGGAAACGATAAAAACGTACTACAAGGTATTATTGATATTACCTGGTAAATGTTTTTAAATAATTTGGAATATATTTTTTAGAATTAAGGAGGAAATTTAATCTAAACGAAAATAGAGGCTATTTAAAATTTTGCGCTCATAAAGACATTCTGAAATCATCTTCTAAATTGTTACCTGGTGATGTACTAACCATTATGTGTGCAATTTGGTATGATGACACTGTTGATGAGGATTTGTGTGATCCGAACAAAATTGCCTTGGCACAATTGGGGAAAGATTGTTTGCAACTATCAAAGAATGCAGAATTGTGTGACGTTGTACTCGTGTTTGGTGATGAGCACAAGAAAGAGGTTGCGGTGCACTCTGCCATTCTCAGTGCTCGGTCGTGTGTGTTTGCTGCCATGTTTGAGCATGACATGAAAGAGAAGAACAAAAGAAGAGTGGAGATTACTGATGTGGATGGGGGAGGTGGGACAAGTGCTGGTCAACTATTTGTATGGTGAGAATCCATGCTTTGATGTATATGCTGAGAGGCTACTTCCAATTGCGGACAAGGTTTGTGATAATTCGGAATTTATTTAATATTAACTAAAATCACATTTTCCCCTCAGTATCAACTCCATTCACTCAAGTCAATGTGTGAAGGTGCTTTGTGCTTCAGAATCAATCCAAAATCGGTTGGCAATCTTTTGTTACTGGCGGACATGCACCAAGCCACAATGTTGAAATCAAAATGCATTGACTACATTCACTGGTATGCATTGGATGGTAAAATTTCCACTGAAACATTTACATAATCAATTTTGTTTCAGCCATTCAAGTTGTGTTATTGAAAGCATTCGAGGCATGAGTGACCTAATGGAGAGCAGACCAGAATTGTACTACGAACTGTTCAAACAGATTTCTCAGGACTCGAACAACATTTGGTCACCTCCAACTCTCACAAACGATCCTTACAAATCGAGCTGGTCATACACTTCCTCGAATGTGAACAAATGTTCGCAAGTTTTGACTATTGGTCAATTCAATGAAAATCATTTGTCTGTCAGTCAAGATTATCTCAATAATAATCCACATGACTTCATTGAAACGAGTACATTTCCAGAATTACCGAAATCCAATGACAGTTCGTCGGTGCAGTTCAGTGTCAAGTTGTACCCTCAAGGAGAGAACGATGATTGCACAGAACATTTGTCGTTGCAGTTGCAGTTGAAATGTGATGACAAGATGAAAGTGGCTGTTAAGGTGAAGGCTTCGATCATGGTCAAGGATAACAGTGCTAAAGGATACACACAAGGTATGTTGAAGTGTAGATGAATTGATGTTGATTTGTTTGTTTGTTTAGAGATTGGCACGAAAATGTCCAATGGCGAATCGATTGGATGGCCAAAGTTCATCACACGAGAACAATTGATGCAAAAACAAGGATCTACTGCTCAACGGCAGTGACCAACTTGAGTTGCTCTTCGAAGTGTTCTACATCGAGAACATTGATATTCACGTGATCAAGTCAGGTGTGAACACTTTTGCCGATGAGCACGAGTTCAGTATTGCTCGTGATTTGTCTCAATTCTACTCAAATCAAAAACTCACGAACATTGTTTTCGAAATTGGAGATAATAAGTTTCCGGCCCACAAGTCGATTGTGTCAACTCGTTCCTCTGTGCTTGCTCAAATGTTCAAACGCAAAAGTCGAGCAAAGATCAAAGACGTAGATGATGTTGAAGCATTTTCGCATGTGCTCGCACTGGTGTATGGACAGACCGAGCCATTGACTCACAGTGCACACAAAATGTTGCCTTTGCTCGACAAGGTTTGTCTTGTACCAATTGTCTTTGTAATCATATTTAACATGACTGTTTGATTTACTTTCAGTTCTCGATGAACTGCCTCAAGCGAGTCTGTCAGATTGCTTTGTGTTCACAACTGTCCGACACGAATGTAGTTAATTTCCTGTTACTCGCGGACAAATACAAAGCTGCAATCCTGAAAGAAAAAACATTCGAATATATCCGCAGGTGCTCATTATTTAAAATTTCACAAACTTTAATTGATCTTATTAAGATTCTTAATAATGTTTGCATCTTTTACCAATAGAAAACATTCTGTACTGACACAGAACGACTCGCTCAAAGTGATCCAACAGCAAAGTCCAAAGCTATTCCACGAACTGCTGTGCTACAAGTTGGACAATTGGAAAAACCACTCCGTCATGTGATTTGGCACAATCTAAATTGCAGATATATTGTTTATTTTCATATAATTGTACTAATAAACACTTCATTCTAAAACCGATCTTAATGTTAATGTTTTAATTGCTCACAGAGAGCAATGCAGTGGGACACTCCACCTACTTTAGACTGAGTAAAGTTTAGACTGTGAGAGCAGTGAGCCTCATTGTGATAAACCTCAACTTGAATATCATTTTACAACAACTCACTCGCCACCTCGAGATAATCCTTTAGGTCAACAGATTGGGCTAAATCATAGTTTACACTTTGGAGACGAGACAAATGTCACAATACAATACAAGAAAAGTCACAAACCATAAACATTCAATATTTAATTTTTTGGACATGTTCAAAATAACCAAAATAATAATTAAGATAAATTTTTTTATTAATTTATTAATTTGCAAGTTAATAATTGCTCATTTTTTAAACCTACAAAAAAAGTTACAAACCACAAATGACCAATTATACAATTTGAATATTACAAAAAAACTTCGAGAATCGAATAAACAATCGTTAAACAAATTGATTGCTATATTAACAGATTAATTTCAATCAAAATTCAACCCTAACCTTATCGTTATCCGAGTAGGAGGTATATCTAAAACTCAACTTTAGTTTCGGCTTCTCCTGCAGCAGTGGGGCCACCATCAACTTGGCACACTGCACCACTTTGAGTCGATAGTCCTGATGGGTGGTGAAGTAGTCTGGTTTCGCGTAACCACATGGCTCACACTCATAGCAAATACATTCCAACCAAACGAGTTTGACATTGGGAAAGATGCTGTCCAGGTGCAGTCGAGTGATACTTTCGTGTGAACTTGTTTTGTGTCCTACAATGAGATGTGCGATTGATTCGAGTTGGTGATGTTCGCTGTTTGCGAAATCGGTCAAATCCAGTGATCCATCAGGAGGAGGTCGAAGTGGTTGAATGTGCAAATGCAAAAAACTTAACTTTGATTGATTCGATTTGGTGAATTGTTGCAAAACTTTGAAGAGTGCTGCAAGTGGTTCTTCTGAACAGTCCCACAGAATTGTCAGTCCAATATTGGATTGATTATAATCAGATTTGGTAGTCGACTCAGAAGGGACTTGAGACGATCGAGAGATTCAGCAGATGAGAGGTCTTCTAGTTGGAGATTGACGATACAAGAGAACAACTTTTGGATGTTCATTGAGTTGGATATGATTTTGCTAGAAAGTGAAAAGAACATTAGGGTCTTAATTTATCAAAGTTTAATCACGATAGACCACGAATCAAAAATCAAGAATCAATGATCAAATGTCAAAAATCCCAAATTTCTCAATAAAAATTTGAAACTTACGTCACAAGCCAATCAACAGTATTGGGCTGAGCATCAATACCAACAAATTTCAACTTTTCATTCATCGCACCAAACTTGATGATCGATTCATATAGTAGGTCATTGTGTTGGTCATTTCGAATGAAAGGCGATCCACGAACTTGAATGTAAAACTCACTCAACTGACCAATGATGGGCAGTTCGAGATTCGCAATTGGATAAGACGAATTTAGGATCAAATGACGCAGATTGCTCATTTGATTTATGATGGAAACAGTTTCTTGAAGGGCGTCCGAAAGTTCATTTAGATCGCCCAAAGGTAGACGACTGAAATTGTGTTCTTTAGCAAAGTGCACCATGAGATAGAATGTTTTGAGTTGTGTTGTGTAGGCAGGAAGAAGTGAGCCATTGATCAGTTGGTCTAAATGGTGAGCTAATGTGCGAGTACAGTAGAGATGCAGAGAGTGAACATTGGGAAAGAGTGATACAATCTTGTCCACAGTCTTCTGGTTAAACTGAACAATTTCGGGAAATATTAAAGATGATGCCTTCGAATCAATATGTCGACGAATTTGTTTGAGCTTCGATTTTTCCGGTTGAACAAAATAAGCCACATGATCACCGAATTCATCCGAGCCAAACACTAGGGTCAGGGTACGGCGTCGAGCGGTGGCAACTTTGGCCAAATGGGCAAAACGAGTACAGGTGAGGGGTAGTTGGTGGAGTAGATGACCAAGTGGGAGTAGATCAAATATGATGGTCAGTAGTTCGTTTGGTAGTGAATCGAGTTTGGTGGATTTAGGTTTGGGTTTGAGGCAATCCCTCCAGATGCGTCTGAAAAATTGATCAATGTCATGTCCTATGCGGATGACCCAATATAATTTACCTTATGAGATACCATATCATTAATATATCAATAATTATTAAAATAATCAGTAAAATTGTTTTCGAAATCGTATTAGAATTAATATTAGTAGTAGTAGAAGTAGTAGAATTAGTAGAATTTAAAGCCATAACTTTGTTTTGTCAAATTGACAATGTCAATTGACTCGAATGTCGAAATTCTCGTATGACGCTTTCAGATTGTCGCCTTTGCATGACAAAAAGAAATCAATAAAATCGATCGATAAATTCTTACATATAGAAACAATTATTTCATGTCAAATCTCAATACAGAATCGATCAATATTAAGGAGTAACGAAGTGCGAAAAACAGCATACAAAACAATAACAAATGTAACCTAGGTTTCAATATTTGCAATGCAAAACGCAACCCGGCCCGGGTTACCCGGGAAATTTTCACGATAAGGCATTAATTTTTTAAAGAAATTTCCCTGAATAATATCATCAAAATTTAACCTATATTCGATTCTAGACATCTTCAACTGCGCATGTGTCATTAATTAAAAATTTAATTTATTAAAAGAAAGTTTTTAAAAAATCCTTAAAAATATATAGACATTTCATCTTGACATCAACTGTTATAACTTTACTGAATGAAGCATGGGGGAGTTTACTGTGATGTTTGTTTGGGTGTTCAGTGAACACTGTGAATTTGTCTAAATTGTTTTTAACTCAAATTCTTCAACACATTCATCCTGAATGTGAAATCTTAATCCAAATATTTTCAAGATTCTAGTGAATCGTCTACTTATTTTCCTAATATTCTTTCAGAATTATAATCCTAAACAAGTATACGTAATAGTCAATTGCCAGTTCCATTAGACTGCTATTCGACTGGTGATAAGTCATTGATGAGGATGTAATTGGATCTTCATCTTTAATGTATTCAATTACATTCTCGCCCTCACCCTCTGCCTCATCATCCTCACCAGAATATATTTCCGAATCATATATATTGTATAGATCGTTCACTTTTCGTTGTTTAACATATGCATAATCAAATACAAATTCACAAGCCGATTCAAAAGATTCTTATCGATAACCTGATTCGGATCATGTATGAATCACTTTGTTTTCTGATGTTTTTTTACACATATTGTACTAATCGATTCGACAACTTTGAAACATTAAAATCTAAATTTCTTGAGCCGAAACTTTCAAAAGCCACAAGCCATATTTATTATTACTGCCACGATTGTTCCAGAAATTCTGATTAAGTGCAAAATTTAAACTCAAATTGTACAAAAAGAATGAACAGATTAAACAGACATCAAGAGTAAAGATCAAGGTTTTTGAGTTCATCAATTCATCATTCGGTGAACAAAGTCATGTTCACGCAAGTTGGTGAATCTGTCGCCCAAGTACAGTTCAATGTTGTCCAATTGGTCAGCACAGTAGTACGCAATGGTCAACTGCTCAACATTGGGCACAATGATCGAAAGTGCGCGCATGAGTCGATCACTCGTGTTCGTTGTTGGTTCACCACCATTCACGATTCGGTAAATTGTTAGACGGCACACTCGTGTGCGCTCAAGTGAAGCCAAATGGCGGTTTAGAGCTGCAAGTTCCATGCTTGACACATTCACGGCCACCCAATCGAGCTCCAATTCGGTCAAATGAACCAATCGGGCAAGTTCTCGAATAGTTGTCGAATCCAAAGTGAAGATCTAATAAGAAGAAATCATACAAATCACAATCATTTTTCATCAACTCAAAATCTCAAATCAAAATCTCAAATCAACTTACATAGTCACGATTGGTGGCATTGTGCTTAAGATGGAGCACACGCAAACTCGACGCTTCGCCACTCAAATAGGCGATCAGCTGTGCAGCAGTCGAATCGACAAACAGTGCGAGATGAGTGAGTCGGCTCAACCAGTGCCCACTGACACGATTCCAGGCTTGCACCTCCGCACAGTCGACCTTGGTCGATTGATTCCAGTATCGAGTACAATTCGAGTTGTCTACAAAGCGAGACATAAAGCGGCTCCATTGGGAGAAGAGAGGAGTTATAGTGCGCCGAGAACAGGACAAATGCTCCAGTCTGGCTAAGTTTGGTTCGAAAGCGGGCAAGCTGAAATAAGACAAATCCAAATCGAGTCGTTTGAGTCGAGTGAGCGAAGTAATCATACGTGGATACAGTGGTTCAATTCGGCGATCAGTCAATTTAGTGCAATCGTTCAGATTGAAGGACAGAGTGGTGAGTTGTCCCGGCGGCCACAGATTGAACACAAATGCAGGATCATTCACAGTCCAAAAGGCAATCACCAGTTGTTGAATGGCAGGGAAAAGTCTGAGTAGAAGAGCTCGAAAGTGGCCAACCGCCTCGGGATCACGTGAAGTACCTTTCAGCTTCAAGTGGACAAAAGTGCTCAAATCACCAAGCTCACCAAAGAAGCACCGAGCCATGCCCGCACGAAAAGTGGATGTCTGAAAGTGATCCTGCAAGATGAGTGACTTTTGCTTCGAGTTTATATTTTCAATCACCATTTGCCATCGTTTGCACACCAATCGAAGGCGAATCAACGCCTGTAGGCCAAGCGGGTGACAAGATCCATTCCACCAGCTCATTAGGAAGTCGAACAAATGGTCCGTCGGTGAGTTCGAGTCCAAGTGCAAGTGCCTCACTACTCACTGGTTGCACTCCTCTCAGTCCAGGATCACAAGAAGAGGACATTTTGACAGTCAATTTGGCGAGAAAAACAGGAACAAAAGTACAATTTTCAGACACAAAAAAAGTTAAAGCAAAATCAAAACAAAACACCACCGTGCCAGCGTGAATGGTGAAAGCGATTCGTATAGGACGTAACACTTTCAATACAATAAATTTTAAATTGTTTTTTTCTCCACAAATTCAATAAATAAATAATTTTTTTTATTAATAATCTATTAAAAATATTAATACTAAAAATATTAATACAAAAGGTAAATTTATTTTTGCCTTCATCAAAATAGACACACAAAGTTACAAGTAAACCACGACAAAATTTGCCAAACTGCTCAACGGTTTCAAAGTGCAAACAGCAATAGATTTGACGCACTGAGTTGGAAGTAAATTCAAATTTAGAATTAACAATCGCTAGGCACAAATAGTCAAAGTTGAATATTTTTGCTGTTATTTTGTTGATTATAATTATTACAAAAATTAAGATGATTTTGAGAAACAAGTTTGTGAGACAAATACACAGCAGAGCTCAGTCGCTCTAATAAAATGATAATAAAATGTCTGACAATTTTAATTATCAAACTGCAGGATAATTCAAGAACTAATTCACTAAACCATTATGTTTAACTTCACATTTTATTATAGTCTAATACGATTTGGGTAACTAAATCAAGCTAATCAGATGGGGGATTCGGCAATTTAACAAGTTCGGGTTATTAATTGGTTGAATTATTAAAAATATTTCTTTTAAATGATGAGCATGAATTGCTTATAAACAGTCAACTATAAATTGGTGGACATGAGCAGGTGGATTTTTGCTTGAAAGCAGAATTGGTTGTTGGTTAAGGTAGAACAGAAACTTTTGTTTGAATCCATCGATGAGGAATTCTAAAGGTGTCACCAGCCATCCATCGAGCAACATTCTTGAAGTCATAACAACTTTCATGTGCATGTTTAATCATTTTTCTTGTCACCGTTTTCCACCAATTCATCATGCTCTTCATGCACGTCCAACATTTCTTTGTTCTTGTGTGAATTATTACTTTTGTTTGTAGAATTCAATTTGATTGTTCTATCTACATTAACAAAAGAATTTGAAGAATGATCATTTCCAGGAATGTAGGTTGAAGTGATATTTCCTGCTTCAATTATACTTTCAACATTAATCCACGAATTGATCAATGTGGCGCCAGTCAACACAACATGGTTGTAACCTCTGTTGATTGAGTTTCTCACTGAATCAAACACTCGAAAACTTGGTCGCCTTGGTGGAAGTTGTGCTACACTAAAGTTGAATTCACACTGCTGAAAAGTGAACAGTGATGCTGCTGCGTGGTAAGACTGGACTGAGGAAAAGTGTGGGGCTTGGACAAGTGTTGACAAGAATGGAAATTCAATTGGCACTTTGTTGAGGTAGAAAGCGAATCGTTTTTGCTTGATCAGCACCATACAACCGACCACATCTCCAACTGTCCACTGATTCTCATTTCTGATTGGATATTGCCTTCCTCGGTGCCAAATGCATCGATTGTGCCCATCGAATCCAATGGAGTACTGATCATCACCTACAGTGCCTGAACTCATGTGCACATTCTCCGAAGCCCAGCCAATTCTCATTGGACCACTCGTGACCAAAGTAGCCTCATAGTACACAACAGTGTCCTGATATCTTCTCTGACTTAGCGATGTGACTGATCGAACACTTTGCCAGTTGCGATCACTGCGAGCTGAGAGTAAGTCGGGCGAGAGTTTGAGGTGGGCACTGCAGTTGGATGGGTCGAGGGTTTCGTGATTGGCTAGAGCGGAATGGAGATTTGATTGGGTGGAGTTGAGCAAATGATCAAATGTCCATTGACTGAGGAATACTATTTGCCTCATTAGGGGAAGGTTTGGGTTTGTAGCAAATATTGAAATGTCATTTAGATTGAGATTACGCTTCGATTTGACGATTGCAACGAACTTTTCATTTGATGAAAGAAGTTTCCTTTCATCATCATCTAAATCCATATTTCCAAGAACAATCAACACACTTGTCAGGCGAATGTCCTCGTCAATTTTATCGTTATCAAACAGAAACTTAGTGAGACAATTTAATAGAAAAGTTAATGCTCGAGCATTTTGCCATTTCTGAGCATTGTCAGCTGAGGGTTTATCAACAAAGATTTTGAGGTGCGAATTACAACTAGATTGATTGAGTGATTCGTGATTGATTTGTGTGGAAAGTGGGTTCTTTTGGTTTGAATTGAGCAAATGGTCGAGTGTTTGTTGACATAAATGCACTAATTGACATATCTGAGAAAGGTTTAAGTTTATAGAAAATACATTAAAGGAATAAAAATCAAGGTTTCTTTTTGACTCTAAATTATTCAATAATTTCGAATCTGTATTTAACTTTTTTTGTGATTCCTCGACTGAATTAAAGGTTTCAAAAACATTCAATGAAAATTTTTCTAAAAATTCATTCAATAATTGCTGAGACTTTGAAACAATCTGTGAAAGATATGTGAGAACTTGTTTATGCAAATTTTTTCGTTTTTTAAAGTCTTTCATTTCAGTCACAAGACATGATAGGACGATTGAGACGTTTCGATGTGTGATGGCTGTGTGATTGGTCAAGTGAAGTGTGAAGTATGGGTAGAGCAGTTGTGCGACTAGGTCGGGAAATGCAGGATTGGCACTGGTCGACTGGGAAAGGAGGTGGGCTACGAAGTTGGCATTCACTGAAAGACAGGAGTCGAGCGGCATTGGCTCGGATACGGAGATGAAGGACTGGAGCAGACGGAGACGGTCGATGGAGGTCTGCGGAATGACATTTTCATAATTGAATTTTTTTTTCTCAATTTGTTTTGCCAATTCATCAAATTCCTTCTGTTTGTCATCGTCAAACACGAGTTCGACTCGATCCTTAGCCAACACTTGCACCAGCGAGTAACACTCGGACAAACGAGGTGAATGGAGTGGAGGTGGGGGTGGGCTGGGGGAGAGCTGGTGGAAGGTGCCGAATGAGACAGACGGGGCGTGACGGAAGGGGCACTGGCCCAGGTTGAGGTAAACTTGCTGGTGGGAACGGAGACTGACTGCTGCATGGTAAGGTTGAGGAGCGAAATGAAGAGAACGTTCAGCGCCATATTTGTCATTAATTTTCTCTCTACACTTCACCAACTTCCCATTTAAGTAGAATCTAAATATTTTCTTGTCACAATCAATCAAACATCCAACTACATCACCAACTGACCATCGAGGTTTGGGTTTGGAGTTGGAAATGCGTTGATTGTCGTAGAAGTTGATCCCATTATGCCATATTTCATAATCGTAACTACCATAAAACCCAATTGAGAATACATCCCAACCAATTCCAATTACATTCAACTCACTTCGTTTCGTTGCCCACCCAATTCTCATGTCTCCATCTGTGATCAGAACAGCTTCGTAGTAAAAGATGTCTGAACTGACTGAACACACAGAACGAACACTTTGCCCCCAACCATAACGATCATAATCATTGCGAGCAGACAAACAATCACTGGACAGTTTGATGTGTTCTGTCCTGTCCTCAGGGTCGAGTGTTGATTGTGAAGGAAAGTGTCTCTCAGTCTGCATCACGTGATCACGAAACCATCTCGCACACATGCCAACTTGCAATCTCACCAAGTCACAACTCGGTTCGTACAGTCGCAAGACACTCGACACCTCACCGAACAACTCGCAACACCA
Source organism: Rhizoglyphus robini (assembly GCA_023373905.1). Classification (NCBI taxonomy): domain Eukaryota; kingdom Metazoa; phylum Arthropoda; class Arachnida; order Sarcoptiformes; family Acaridae; genus Rhizoglyphus; species Rhizoglyphus robini. The sequence continues at coordinate 103,984 of JAKIJQ010000233.1, read as the reverse complement.
ATTGAGGGTGGAGTCGTGCAGAAGTAATCGTTTGGTTTGAGGTAGAGGGAAGGATTCGATGCATTTGAGAATGTCGATCATTTTGAAAGGATCAGTTATGAATAATTTTGGGTTGAGGAAATGTTGGAATGATTCAATTGAACAATGTTTGGACAAAAACATGTCGAGATTGGGAAAGTTGTTAACTAGGTGATGAATGAAATAATTTCCTGAATTGTACAATGTAAGAATTAAAATTGTTGATATATTGTGACATTTGATAGAATTGGTTGAAGTCGTTGACATTTGATAGTAGGGGTAGAGCAGTTCGAGGAGTTTGGCTTTTTCAAAATCATTATCTTCCATTTCTTCAATAACTTCCCTCAACCACCTCCCCACCCTGTCATTGTAGTCACAGGTCAACCTCCTCTGCATGACCTCAATGACCGACTGAACCAATCTGCCAACCTCGACTGAGTGATCAAGTCGAGTGGTTTGGTTGTTCTCGATGTGTTCGAGTTGTCTCACCAACTCGTCACATTCGACCTGCTCAGGGTCACAGTAGAACTGAGAGACCTGATTGGCGATCACGGGGTGGGCGAACCAGAATTTATCATAGTACCCAACAGTTTCAACCATTTGATATCTCCCCACATCTTCACTTGTTCCATGGAAATCACCAAATCGAATATCTTTGGGAGCAAACTTGAATGGCGCTTGACCAAAGTTGAGTTGACATTGTTGTCCTCTGCCTAGACTCACAGTGGCATAGTAAGGCAGTGTAGAGAAATGTACATTGTCCGGTGATTGCATTTGGCGTCCGTTGAGGTAGAAGTGGAATTGACGGTTCACTGAGTCGATCAAACAACCAATCACCGTGGGTGACGCATGAATAGACACAGGCGTGATTGTATATTTTCCTTTGTCATCATTTTCATCATCATCAAGTTTATGATAAATATAACATTCACTTCCCAATTCCAATCCAATTGAATGTTTGTCATCTCCAATTTCTCTCTTATAATCCAATCTCGCCTCCCTCGTTGCCCACCCGAATCTCATCTCTCCATCAGTCACAGGAATCACTTCATAATAATACACTCCTGATGTTACTGCGAATGATGAACGAAATGGACAATGTTCAGCAGTTTCATTCTTGAGCACGATCAAGTCTCTGTCCGTCTGTGCCATGTTCAAGTAAGTCGTATGTAGTAAAGACAACAGTCACTGTCACAATTCACAATGCCCACCACTTGTATTAGACAACTCAACCTCAACTCTCCATCACTTATCATCTCATAACAACCACTCCACAGCATTAGTCATCACACAAGTTTCCCTGTCCGTATCAACACTGTGTAGATCAACCAAATAAAGCGATTTTATTTTTCAGTGTTCACCTGACATAGCTCGAGTATATGGAGTGTCATAAAACTAGGCTCACTGCACCGATCACTCAAATATGACACAACACATGCAATGCAACAGTACTGACGTCAGTCAGTCATATGATCCGAGACATATTTGTCAGTGTCTATGTTAATTGGTAATTCCAATTTTAAAGGTATCACTTTTACTACTTTACACTTGAGAAATTAAACTTTAGAAACCATTGCGCTAATTCTAGCAATCAAACTTATCGTTTTTGTTTTCATGTAAGAAGAGTTTAATGAGAGTCGACCGTTCGGGATCGAGTTTAATATGCATGAGCAGACATGCTATGCAACTCATAAGAGATGTACAGCGTAAACGAGTAAAAGTGGAGCATCGAGAGATACCACTGTAAATTTCCTTTACACATTGACACTTTGTCCAGCTGTATAATCCTGCCCTGGTAACGTTATCTCAAAAACCTTTACTTTCAAATGTGCATTTTAATGATAAACATTAGTATACCGAATAACTAACACAGCGAGATTATTAGGGTTAAAATCAGTTTATGGTAGGGGGACAACAAAGTCTCTTATGTTGCTCAATTATTATATATAAGCACGGTGCAATATAGCATACGGGCATTGTGTCATTTGTCACAACACAAAATGGGTAACTTTTTCTCGCCTTGTCTCAAAAATTGTCTGCAACAGAAAAGTGACACAAAAATATTCAAATTCAAACACAAATGGACAATTGACAATTTGCCATTGGTAAAAGATGCCAAAGAATATCCATCGCTCTATTCAGAAAACTTTTCCAATCGCCACAACATTGAACTCTACCTTGAAGTTTGTCCCAATGGAGAAGATAAAAGTACTCAAGATTTCGTATCTGTTTATCTAAATGTGGCCACGCCAGGAAATAATCTAACAAATCTGAGCATTCATTATGAGATTGCAATCAATGATTTGAATGGAGAAGTATTCAACGTAAAAGGTAATATTCTAAATTATATTGTTTTTGCATAATTTAAGTTTTATGTTTAATCGTTTTACTTAACCAAATTGTCAACATAGAAAATCAAAAATACAATCTAGATTGTGTTCAAAGGCTAGGCTTTGCCGATTACATTGCTCGGTCCAATGAAATGTTGTCTGACAGCAAGTGGACAATCTTTTGCACTGTCACTGTGGTTGAACAGAAGCTTAAGTTTCAAAATTTTAATTTCAACAACTTGAAGCAACTGCATTCCAAAGTTTACAATCACAAAACGAAAAGTGGTTTTAACGCAAAATCTAAAATAAGTTCTTTCGAAAATCACTGTTTTCTCTTACCAGACTATCACACGATGATGCACAGTGACAAGAAAGGCGGTTCGGATTGTATTGCATCAGGTTGTACATCGTACAGTTATGGATACTATTTGGAGCATCATTTCGCGCACATGCTCAATCAACACTTTTACGTTACTGTACACCCAAAAGGTGGAGATGATATTAACGCAAGTCGAGAGCATTTACACATTCAATTGTGGTTTTTATCGCCCGGTCGGACAGCACCAATGAATGGAAAACTATTTGTACAGTTTTCATTTTCAATTTTAGACAAAAAGCTGAACAAATATACGAGCATTGGTGGCAAATGTGAACTGACGAATAAGGCCCAGTTCAATCAAGGCTGGGATTTGATTTTGAATTCGGAAATACTTGAAAACTCTTACAAATTGTTGCCACTAAAGCAATTACAAATTGGGTGTGAGCTCGATCTGATTCAGAGCTATGAAATGAATCAAATTGCTCACAAATGGACCATCCACAACTTTTCCCACTTTTATACCCAATCAGCGGTAACAAAATTGCCTTTTGTATATTCGGACAAATTCTGTATTCCAGACAAGCTCACAGCCTATCTCGAGTTGTGTCCATACGGGGATGACGAAGATGAACACAATCCTTTGATGGTTTCAATATTTGTGAATTTTATTAAAATTCACCAGTCTGTAAAATTGGTGCTGATCCCAATTTTCATAATAGATCAAAATGGTTGTTTTTACCATCCCAAAGGTTAGTGGAATTTTAAAGTTTTTAATTTGTTTTTTTAAATTTAAAAATATAAAAATACAGTTTGGGTTGCTAATTTGGACCATGTTAAACAATGGAGATTTCCGATTCCAAATTATATTCTCCGTGAATCACTGCTCAATATTAGCGCTTGCTCTAATGATCAGTTGACAATCTATTGTCAGGTAATTTAGATATTAACGAGTATTCAGAATTTTGACAAAAAATTAATGAATTTTTAGTTGGAAATCGTCGATGATGAAAAACAAAGAACGACCGTGGTAGATTCAATTTTTGAAAGCCAAAGTTCATATGATGCAAAAACCAAATTGATTCCGGTGCAACACAAATGGACTATTGAAAATTTCTGTAGTCTTTTTGCCGGTTCTTCATCTTCCACTAACACAGAAAGTCGACTTCCCATATTCCCGGATCCCCATATTCCAACTGTATTGACTTCTAACTTTTTCAGTGCTTCTACTGAGGCCCAACTACAGTTCTATCTTGCATACTATCCCGATAGATTTGGAAAATGCTTAGATATAAATCTGTGTGTGTCCGATTGTTTCAAAAACAAATTGGGAGGAAAAATAAATTTAAATATAAAATTGTCAATTATTGACAAAAATGGAAAACGAGTGATTACTGTTGGTGGGTTTAATTTGCATGAATTTTGTATTAAATTATTATTTTTGTTTTTGTCCATTGCAGGTCAAAATGATGAAATTCAATTTCGACCAGTAGGACCTGGTCCTTCGAGATATGTCGCAATTGAAACAATCACAATAGAGTCCATTGTACCAATTCACGTTTTGTTTGATTTTCTTCCAAATGGCGCGTTGACTATTCTGTGTGATGTAAGCCTGAATGATGATGGTTGTTTGTGTAAAGTAAAACTAATTTTATTTTCAAATAAAATAGCTTGAAATTTTTTATCAAGATAATTTATCACTAGAAAATGATTTTATTTGTGCTAATCAGGCATCTTTGGCCAGTGAATCCAATCAATTTGAAAGTGTGTCGAATGCCTTTGAAAAATTGATTCCATATGATCAATTGTTGTCAATTGAAAATTTCAGTCATGTTTTACAGCCCAAAGATTGTCCAACTTATTATCCGCCCTTTAAATCTGAAAATATGATACCGACCCAGATTTCGGATGCATATCAAGTTTCCCTTGGCTTGGATTTTTGTGATTACAATGAACTTGACCGAAACTTGATGTGCATGGCTTTGCACTTCAAGTCTCCATGAGTGCTCGTCTTGAGACAACATTTTATCTGACAATATCAATTATAGGCAGTGATGGACAAAAAGTCAACACTAAAAGCAAACTTTTTAAATTAAATTCAAAATCTTTTTATGAAAACATTCCAGAATATATGCCCTTGGAGTATCTTCAGACCCACTCAGAAATACTTTTGCCCGATGATACGCTAACATTATGCTGTGAGGTGAGTTTCAAACTATATTTGACATTTAAAATATTCGTTTTAGCAAGAGTAAATACTTGGCTTTTGGACATTTTGTGGATGATATTGTTCATAACTAACTAACTAACTAACTAACTAACTAACTAACTAACTAACTAACTAACAAATAATAAATTTGAAATAACATTTGAATTTTATTTGTAAAGTTTGAATTTGTTCAATCAAATCAAGTCGAGTCACTGTCCACTGAGATTACAAATCGCTTTACACCATACAAATTTGCACTTCTGTGGAAGATTGTCAACTCCCGCCGATTACTCACCAGGCCAGTCGTGTGCATATCACGAACATTTTCGCCTGTTGAAAACAGTAAACTTGAATTTTTTCTTTATATTAATCCGGGAGATGAGAAAGATAACAATCACAATGACTTGAACATTTTCCTTGTAATGGAAAACAACGAAGACGACAGTGAGGTGCCCATTTATGCCACTATTATTATACTTGATTTGCATGGAAATAAATTCCATTCAATTGGTATTTTTAATTATTATTTTAGCAGTTGCTTAAAAAATAATGCTTTATATTTCGCAGATAAAATACAGTACATGAGCAATGCAACCGAAATGTATACATGTTCATTTTGGAGTTTTATTTCAAAAAAGTTTCTACTCGACTCCTCGAATGATCAATTGCTGCATAACAATGAGTTGACAATTTGCTGTAAGGTAATTGTGAATATTCGGAAGGCTTCGCAATAAAATGTTATGTTCAAATTTTCATTGTTAGGTATATTCATTTAAAGGAGCGCCTGTCAATGCCAAAAAAGATTTTTTCTTAACCAAATTATTTTTGGACAACTATTTCGCCACTACAATACGAAAAAGAAATGTTACTCCAAGCGAAACAGACTTGGCTCAGTGTTATTGTCTCAAATATGAATATTCGTGGAAGGTGGAGAATGCTATTCAAATTATTCAAAATATGTCAATTAACAAACGTGTCCAAGATCATCTCGATTCGCCAGTATTTAATTATGGTCCTATACAAAAATTTCGACTATCAGTCTCAGGAGAACATTTGTCCGTCTACCTGATGCCAGTAGATGAGCAAGTTGACTTGACTGTTTCGTGCAGAATTGCAATTGCCGATTGGATAGGTGATCAACGAGAATCTCGAGGTTTGGCTTGGAATTTGGAAGAAAAACAACGGTGTTTAACAGTAGTTTTTTTCAAATTAAATCTAGCGAAATTAATGAAGATATCGCCTGGGACAAAAATGAAGGGTTGGAAGAAATATTTTCCTACAAAAGAATTGCTCAATCCAGCCAATGGATATTTGCAAAATCAAACTGATCTTGTGCTAGCGTGCAGTGTATAAGAGTGCCATTTGGTTGTTTAAAAAAATAATGCCTTTTTATTTTTTCAGGTTAAACTCTTTATTGATGAGAATTATTATAGGGAAAATTTTGAATATTCCTCAATTGATCATAATTTGTCGACCCATTCAACCATTCCTTTTTGGCGTTTTTCTGAATCAAATTACCCCGAAAACACATCTATTTTCGAGTGGTTTCTGGAAATTATGGTCAAATTTTCTCACAAGTGGACGCTGCACAACTTCAACGCATATTATGATTCTAAGCGTGTGCAAAAATATCCAGCAACCACAACTTTGTTAGGTTCAATCTCTCCTGAATCTCGAGAATCGAGATATGCTTTTAGGTTCTTAGTCAGCATGTTTCCCAATGGAAAGGAAACAGAGCAGCCGAATGACTATATACATTTGTATATTCATTTATTGTCGGACAAGGATGTTCAGCTAAAGTTTTACTATAAAATGAGCTTGCTAGATGCCGACAGTGGATTGAAAATTGATGCACTTGAGAATGCTGTAAAAATAATGGAAACTACTAAAAACACCTACTATCTAATTGATCGAGCACAGTTAGCACATTATTTGAGTCAAATTGAATCAAAAGACAGATTTACTATACATTTAGAGGTAAACATCATGATTGCGTAAATCCCAACGAACAAATTGATTACTGTTGTTTGTTTTTTTTTGTAATAGATTTTCGTTAGACTAGGTCTCCCCCCAATGGGGTTCACCTACTAATTTTCGTTGTACTATATTTCGATTCCCACAAGTTCGCCGACTCTAGTTCGAGTCCATTAGTTCGCTGACTCGAGTTCGCGGAACATATGTTCGCGGTCATGCAGGTTCGCTACTACGCATGTTCGTATAAGCAATTTCCCTTAATATTTGTTCGCCTTTATTTGTTCGCTTGTTCCTTTTTGAATGTGGAATCATCAAGTTTCTAACGGCATCAAAGTATAAAGACATGTCTTTTATCTAGACTGAAGCATCCTCAATGTCAATTGTAATTACTCTACGAATTTTCTATCGTATTTCGAGTCTAATTTGGAACTAGTACTCACCCATCAAGAATAGAATTTCTATAACTAATCAATATCCCAAATGTAATTACGATAATAATTGACAATTGTATTCTCTGATAATTTAGTATTTAATAAATTAAATTATATACGCGAACAATTTTGTGCGAACAACTTTACCACGAAATGGTCGATTCGAATTCTCGTATACGTGAACTAACGTAGTAGCGAAATCGTGGATTGCGAACTCGAGTCAGCGAACTAATGGACTCGAACTAGAGTCGGCGAACTTGTGGGAATCGAAATATAGTACAACGAAAATTAGTAGGTGAACCTCCCAATGGCAAGGCTGTATGGCTTGGAAAATCTGGCAGTAGGCAATTTTCATCAACCTTGGAAGTGCACAAAGTTGTACAAAAATGCAATCGAGTCCGAGGGAGTCACCAATTTTAAAGTATTCAAGTTTGATCACAAATGGACAGTGGAAGATTTGGATGGTAAAATTGAAAATCATTTTGAACAAACAAACGAGAACCAACGGATGTGCATTGAGTCGTCGAAATTTGGTCCAAAACAGTGCGAACATGAAATTCAATTCTTTTTGAGACTTTTCCCAGTGGGCGAAGACAAGAGCAGTGACGAACGGTTGATTGTTTATTTAATTTTGGATACAGATTGTGAAAATGTTACGGTTGATTTGAGAATGTCCATTCTGGGCGATAACGAAGAGTGCATTCTGACTAAGGGTATAACTCAGATCTCAGACTCAGAACTATGATTCATGACTGGAAGCTCAATTTATAGAATTAAGACATTTTTCTAATTTTTACAGAAGGAAGACAAACACTGTCAGGAGGAGCTCGTTTAGAATTGCCAGAATTTTTCTCACGTGATTATTTGTTTGGATCAAATGGATTAATCTCGAAGGATAGATTGTCCATTCATTGTGATGTAAGAAAAAATATTTTTATATATAACACATTACGTTCATTTGAATAGATTGAACTATTTTTGGAACCCAAACCAACTACAAATCCTTTCGAAATTACCATAATACCTAAACTACACCATCTGTTAGAGATTCACCAACAGACGGACGTGTCATTTGAATTTCCCGACGGAACTCAGCTCTATGCTCATCGACATGTACTCATGTATCGATCCAATTTGTTCTGTGACTTGATACGGCAAAGTGTCATTGGATTGCCAATCAAAGTTTCCACAGGCGTAGACATTGAGACATTTGAAAGTATGCTTCGATTTATTTACACTGACAGGGTCCAATTAGAAGAAAGGACTGACAAATTTTTTGTGGCAGCTGATCTGGTATGATTTTTGCTAAAATTTCTAATATATAATAACTGTTGGATTTAAATTTTGATTATTTAGTATGGTTTGAAAGAATTGAAAACTCGATGCGAAGATGCTCTACTCGAGCAATTAAAGAGACAATCCAAATATAATGTGCAACGAGCGGTGCAATTACTGACACTGTCTATTGACCACAATAGCGATCGTCTCAAGACAAAGTGTCTGGACATTGTTGGAGAGAATTTGTCCATTCTGTGTCAAACCAGTGCGTGGAGACGTAATATTCAATGCAGACCTTACGTGATCGAACTTTTGCTGGTGGATTTGTTTGTCAAATGGAAAGAATTGCACATGTTTGATTTGTGAATATATATTCATGTTTGATATTTAGGAATCACGTTATGGCAAGATGGGGTTTAAAATCCGAGATTTCTTGACCACTTAATTTAACATATGCTCCCCCCGAGTGGACAAAGTTGAGCAATTACGATTTAGGAAACAAAATTGAACTTGTATTCTGACTATTATTCATTAGTATAACAATAAATCAATACCAAAATAATAATGCACATAAAATAATGCTGATGAGATTCGCTACTAGAAGGAGAATATGTTTGCAATATGATCCATTAGTACATTACATGTCTACTCTATAAAGTACTTGCCATTGTATGCTTGACATTGAAAATTGCATTTGACAATTGAATGTTTTCTCAATCAAATTTTCGGTTTTGTTTTCAACAATCAGTTTCGACGATGATTTCACGATGGCCCAATAGATTGTATTTTTGTTTTGGAGATTTTTCTTGTGAATTAAATCATTTAAAAAACTATCTACAGTAAAGTCTCGTTAATTCGAAAATTTTGGGACCCCAATGGTATTTTTTTTAATTACAAATTATCGAGACTAGGCTATTTCGACTCAATATGTAGATTATTTGTGGAAATAGCCAACCAAGTGTACCATTGTGTCAGTTTGAAGAGTCGATGGTAATGTGAATGTTTTTATTGGGCATTCATTTATGACGTTTGCAATGAATTTTAAAAGTTTAATTTTAAAATTTTCTTTTAATGCAATTGGCTATTTTGGAATTCGAAACTTTGACTTTGAAAAATTTATACAAACAACCAACTTTGTAATCGAAACTTTATTTATCTACTACGTGTCTCTCTCCTTATTTCTCTGTGCCATTTCTCAACCCTCGAAATCGTATCTTCAAGCCCCGCTCGATGCATCCACGACCCGTCTGGTTCATTCTGTTGAAGTATGCAGTGCTCAAGCTCATTGTCTGCACTGGTGTGGCAACAATCACCTACTCTGGCTACTTCATTCCCATCTTTCTGGGACGGATCCGAGTCGACTTTCAATACACTCCCATGGAACGTGCACGCATGTTTGTAAGTACAATGTATGCAGAATGTTGTAATGTTTTATTTGACTATTTTAGATTGCTGTTGTACTGTTATCGATTATCTTTCTGGTATCCTTGGTAGTGCTTGTTGGTTGGCTGTTTGTCTTAACCGTACAATTTGTATTCGTCAACGAGGAAGACAAAATTTTCTGTGGCATGTTTGCGTTGGCTAATATTGCGCCCGCCTTATGTTCCATTATGTTTGCTGTCGATTCAGGCCCAATTGGAATGGGACAATTCTGGGACATTGTGGGGCAGTGGTACATTTGGCTTTTGGTACTACTTCATGGACTACTCCCAATTGCAATGGCGCTCTACTGGTTGGCACTGGTTTGGTTGGACAATCAGGCACAATCTTCTGGTGGAACCGTCGATGGACAACCGATGGCGGTGGTGGTCATTCCTGGAACGAGTACTACTGCTGGTACTCATGGTACCCGAGCTGCTCCAGGTTCCGCAGCTACTCCTGGACCCACGGCTGCTTCTAGTGCCACTTGAGCAAATATCATCACCACTGCCACACCAAGCCAAAGAGCCCTGCACCTTATCAACACAAAAAGCTGTACAAACAATCCCTCAAGCACCAATCTCCAGAATCCAAGAATTCTCGAACATTTATGACCATTCCATCATCAATTTATTATCATTTTCATGCGACAAACAAATAAACTAACATTTACATTTCACCTAAGACACTTTGTGTGCTTCCTATTTCAACTTTCACATTGCAAATTTTAACCAACACTTAACTTACACTTTACCAAATCTGTTTATCTTTCCCAAGCATAAGTCTTCTTCTACTAACGTCTACTGTATACAAATCTTATCTCTACCTCCACAATGCAAATCTCGCACTAAATGGAGCTCTCTGATTGGTTGATGAACAGTGTCACTTTTATTGATTGATAATACAGTTGAAGTTGAGTCTGGGTGCACACAGAGTGTTCGGAGTGAAAGCACTGCTCGATTGTGGGCAAGATTGTTACAAGATAGTGAAATTGATTGATTTCATTCTCACTCGTTGAGCACATGTACACAGAAGAGCAGACACACACACACACATTGCAATGATCAGTCATGACTGACAAAAATACTTTTGCCTCTCTCAACACTACATACACAGCGAAACGCTAAATTGGTATTGATGCATGCTCGCCTTTGCGCATGCCCGTCTGCAGTGACACCAAACTTCTGAATACGCCGGTATATATGTAATTACCTTGGGACCCTTGGGAAAGTTCCCGGAAATATTTTTTAAAACTTCAGGGAACTTTCCCAAATGCGTTTTAGAAAATTAAAAATTTCCGGGAAGTTTCCCAACTTTTCCGGAAACTTTCCCAAATATATTTTTTTACGATTTAAATTATAATGGAGGCTAAATATGTTTTCGAGGCAAAGGATTTGGAAAATCGAATATCGGTTCAATTAAGATGATAAAAATTTACAACCTGTACAGTCAAATAAAGTTGCTTGCACTGTAATACAGTAGCTTGCGAAATTCGGTGGGGTGGCGATGTGGAGCGGTTGCGGGAGCAACCGCCACGTCGCGTACGTGTGGGGAAGTATAATGTGGAGCGAGATTTACTGTGAAGTGTGTTTTGTGCAATCCTCTTTCACTTTATGTGTTTGGATGCAACTGGAGTCATAAAGTGGCTTGCACAGTAATACAGTAGCTTGCGAAATTCGGTGGGGGTGGCGACGTGGAGCGGTTGCGGCAGCAACCGCCACGTCGCGTACGGGTGGGGAAGTATAATGTGGAGCGAGATTTACTGTGAAGTGTGTTTTGTGCAATCCTCTTTCACTTTATGTGTTTGGATGCAACTGGAGTCATAAAGTGGCTTGCACAGTAATACAGTAGCTTGCGAAATTCGGTGGGGTGGCGACGTGGAGCGGTTGCGGCAGCAACCGCCACGTCGCGTACGGGTGGGGAAGTATAATGTGGAGCGAGATTTACTGTGAAGTGTGTTTTGTGCAATCCTCTTTCACTTTATGTGTTTGGATGCAACTGGAGTCATAAAGTGGCTTGCATAGTAATACAGTAGCTTGCGAAATTCAGTGGGGTGGCGACGTAGAGAGGTTGCCGTTAAGTATTACATTTAAACATTTCAAACGATTTCGATGATTATCAAGTGCTTTGCAACCAGCACTTCATCACTTTTGGGATTAGTTCAATCAATCGGTCCATGTTACATCATCAGCTGATCAACAAACACAAGTGAACAATCATCTATGCTTAAAGCTCTAAATGTCATTTCACATTGTCAAATCACTTCTCAGTTCATCAGCTTCAATCTTACGAGCTGAGAGTGGCCAAAAACAAACTTTTTCCAGCACAAATCATTCATTTTTACCAAGCATCCATTAATACTTTTCCTTTATTTTTACATGGAAATCATATAAAAGGACGAATTTCCTAACCAGATGCTCATGTGTGCCTAAACCATGGATTCCACATGGGCATCAAGAAATTCCTGTATCCAAGCAAGATGAAGAGACAAAATGAGATTGTTCAAAAAGAATTTCAAACGTATGCCTTTGACGAGGAATTCGACTGTCCTGATGAAAATTCGGACATCGATTAGAGTGATTCTATTAATCTCAAACATAAACCCACAAATGTGGACAATCCCGTCAGGCTGTTTGAGGACACGGGTCAGAACTTTGATATCCTCAATCGCCGCTCAACGAGAACTGTAGTCAACGATCTCGAATGTTCAATTCAGAATGTTCAGAATGTGACTGCTTTAAAGATTCTATCGTCCGAAAAGATGGACAGCAAGAACTTCTCCGAGTCATCGAAAGTCCGAAAAATCGAAGTAGACCGTAGCGTTGGAACTCAATAATAAAGTTTTGCCGCATACAGATTTGGCTTTGCCTTTACACCACACAGTACCTAGAAAATCATGAGGTGACCATATTTTACATTGGCGATAACTACTACTCCAATCATCAAGAGGTAATTGACTCTCTCGCGCCTTTGGAGGACTGTATTGTGATTTTAACTTTAACACAAAACAATACTTCATAATGCTATCCTCTCCGTGCAGCGAACTTCAACATGTGATTAGACCTATTCGATGGCTAATAATAATTTAATTACGAAGGTTCGAAACAAAACCGAAACGGATCTCCTCGACTTGTTGGTTGTGTTGAAGGCGTACTTTATCGCCAAAGACAGTGAAGCCACTGGTGGGAACAAGAAAATCAAGTATTAACACAGAAAACATTGATTTAAACTATAGTCAACATTATATTTCGCCTTTAAGTAAAGGATTTTTCGCTCACAGTCATGGAATATATTTTGGCAATAAATACCAGTGAAACCCGGCCAGCTACCCGGAACCTGGGTCGAGTGAGGTGGGGTGTAATTGGAAGCACTAAATCAAGTCTAATGACAATCAATATTGCAGTTCTGTTGAATCAACGTTCCATTCGATCTGTTTCGTCTTCATTCCTGATTGAGTACATTAATGGACATTCCATTCGCCTAATCTCATATAATGAACACAATTGGATACATGGATACAATTGTCCAAGCATACAACCGATAATATTGCTTATTTCCGACTCACTTGAAATAACGCTACCAATTCAAACAATATCGATTATGCAACCACAAGACTTGCTGAATGGTCAGCAAGATCTCTCTAATGAGGAAATGGCAATCAATACTAAAAACCCTTAACTTTTACCGCTCAATCTAAACGTCACATCCACTTCCACGGTTTCGTCATTTAGTTAAACTAATCATCTGGTGGCAGGAGTCTAGTGTCTCGTGTAATCAAATGATGTCAACAAGTTTTATGTCTCATTGTCAACTTAGTGCAAACGTATACCCTCTTATGTAACGTTTTGAATAGTCCTCTTCTCTCTCATTTAATATACCTTGAATACCGTCGCACTAGTCTAATGCATATCCATTCAATCAATTACACTCTTGACCACTGCATCTCTGTGAACATCTCATCTGAAAGAGTCAATTTTGCATTGTACTCATGTACACTCATGTATAATCTGAAACTTGAAACATGAAATAATCATTTTTATCATGCTGCTTAGTTGCCTTTACTAATTGTCTCGGCTCCTTAATCGTCCGCTAAAATAATATTTTCATTTTGATCATAAATCTAAATTTTCGAGTTTCTGCAACACTATTCAATAATGAATTCGATTTTCCAAATCTAAATTTAGCCTGAATAATAATTTAAATCGTAAAAAATAAATCCGGGAAAGTTTCCGGAAAAGTTGGGAAACTTCCCGGAAATTTTTGATTTTTCAAAACGCATTTGGGAAAGTTCCCGGAAGTTTTGCAAAATATTTCCGGAAACTTTCCCAAGGGTCCCGAGGTAATTGAATATATACTGGCGTATTCAGAAGATTAGTGTCACTGATGCCGGGCATGCGCAAATGCGAGCATGCATCAATACCAATTTAGCAACACTCCATACACAGCATTACTGCACACAGATAACGTTACAGCACAGTACAAAACCATAACACTCAACAAAGATAACCCACTGTACTTTGGATACAAACAAGTTTTGTTTTGAAGTTTGACGCAAACGCAAACGCTGTTTCTGTGTATCTCCACAAAATTTTCTCCAAAATTTTTTCCTTTTATCTTATCAGGTCTTTATCAACTTTTCCTTTCAGATGTATGGTATTTGCATGGAAGGACACAGTTGAGGCAATTGTATAAATAACTTGATGACACATTTCAGTACTTGACATTCTTTCAAAGACTGTGTGTTTTCTCTCATGCACCACGCACAACATTATTATGAATCAGTGCTCTGCAATTTTAACAATTGCGTTTGCCTTTTGGCTAGGCAACGTTGTGATTGTGAGCTCAAGCGAGAATGTAGCCAATGCGGACGAATTGGCACCGCGGAGCGAACTACTGCGCAACGTCACCAAACAAGTCTGGGCGCTTTACCTGAAAGAGAAGATAAATGCGCCAAATGCTTCAAATGAAGTGAAAGCTCAAATAATTGTCAACATTATGCCAACTCTATGGACGATGGGACTGAAAGAGGAATTTGCTCAAGGCCGAGAGTGGATTGACAACAATTTTGGCGCAGTATCGAAAGAATATGCACGAGGGCACATGAATGAGTTTGTAGGTGGTTTACTGGCCTGTTATGCGCTCACCAATGACACCTTTTTTGGTGATAAGGCGATCGAGATTGCCATTGCACCGGCGGGATATGGATTGGCCACCTTGAGCTTGATACAATCGGTACAATCGAACTGGAGCTCGTCTTTGAGGCCCAAGGATCCATTTATGGTGCCCCAGCAGCAGGGAATTGCCTCAATGCCTCATTCTAATCCCTCTATTACCAAAAAACCAGTTACCAGCTCGTCAGAATATGAATTCTCCGCCTCAATTCGTGAAAGTGTCCACAAGTTGTCTCAATGGAAGACTGCAAACACAATCCCGGGCTATGTTATTGGTGTTTCGGTTAGAGGAAAGCGTGTTTGGGCGCACTGGGACGGTTACGCGGATATCGAGAATTCTAATATTTTCTTTTAGATTGATCTTGACCGACCAATTCGTGACTATCTCACGCCGGAACAATTTCCCGACAAGGAGTGGGAAGGCGCAAAGGTGGACATCACCCTCCGACAGTTGGTTTCCCATCTTGGCGGTATTCGACACTACAAGGAGCCGGTAAAATCCGAAAACAATGGAACAAATAACAACAACGGAAGCATTAACAACGAATGTGATAAAGCTGAGTATTTATTGAATGTGAATTTTCCGACCGTTACCGACAGTCTCAAGTTGTTCAAGGATGATCCTCTTGGTAATATATCTCGGATCTTTTGTTTCGAATTAAAAACCGTTCACTCCCTTTAGTGGCTAAACCGGGAACCAAGTACGTGTATTCCACCTTTGGCTGGACACTCATCTCTGCGGTTATGGAAACACAACTCGAGGGACGGGATTTCCCCAAAGCTTTGACCAAATTTTTAACAACCGATTTGGGTATGCGTCATACAGCTCTCGATGAGAACGCGCCCCTGATCTACAATCGTGCACGCTACTATTTGATTGATCCAAAAAGTGGGTTGTTGAAGAATGTTCCTGCTGTTGACAACAGTTACAAGTGGGCTGGTGGTGGACTCGTTTCGACGGTTGGGGATTTACTCAAATTTGGAAATGCTATGTTGTACAGCTTTAAGGGCGGGGATCGGGATGGGAGACCTGGCTTTTTAGATAAGAAGATTGTGGATGAAATGTGGACACCGGTGGAGGCTACTAAGAGTGCGGACTCGTTTGGTGGTTATGGTAAGTGGATGACTGTTTGTTTGTTACTATAAGAGTCATATTTGTCCCACAATAGTTAAAGTTTTTAAGTTTTTGATCCATTTCTATTTAGGAATTGGCTGGCTTGCCGTTCGTAATGAATCCGCCCGTAAATCCTTTGCAGCCGAGCCTCGCTTCTCTACTCTGATCAATCACTCAGGTGGTGCAATGGGAGCGACTTCCCTTCTCATCATCGAACCCGAACGCGAGATTGTGGTTGCACTGATCATCAATCTTGGGGGCGCTGGGGGAGTTGTATCGAATTGTTGAGGATGTCACGGAAGCCTTTACGAAACAAATTCCGAAGATCGAGGGAAATGCTTTTGGAAACGATTATAAGCCTTCCACTTAATGTTGCTATCTAATGAATTTCATCAAGATCTTATCAATAACGTAGATATTAGCCATGTAAGAATGTAATAATTGATTCTCAGAGTGCAAATAATTTTGAATTTTGAATGATAATTCTTTTGAGTCATAAGTTATGACTGATCATCATCATAGTCAACTAGTAGGTCATCGTTTTCTGTTTGCACGTAATTGGACCAATCAACGAATTCACTGTCAAGTTCTACACGTTTCGCATAAATTCGTATGCCCAAGTTGGCAAACTTGTTCTTCAGTGAGAGAATCAGCAGTCGGTGACATCGATTAGCCACTTCGTGGTTAATACGGCGATTGACGATACGGCGATTGGTGAAATGTTGAGTCGGAAAGGAATCATTCAATAAGATGACCGCCTCAACCGATGGAAACGTCAATGGGGAGAGTGACTCGAAATAGTGCTGAAAACGGATGTTAGAGATGCTCAATTCGAGAATCTTGACGAGTGACATTTTTTCAATTCAATTTTTTGGGAATTGAATAATTAAAAAACGAAAGTTATATAATTAGCAACCCAATTTCCGAATGGACTAGTCAAAAAATAAATTGTTAATTGTCATGCTCTTTTTCAAAGAGTTGAATATTGCATAATGAATATCGGTTGCCATTGAGACTAATGTGAATGTTTTTATTGGGCATTCATTTATGACGTTTGCAATGAATTTTAAAAGTTCAATTTAAAATTTTCCTTAATGCAATTGACTATTTTGGAATTCGAAATGTAACTTTGTCCACTCTATACAAACACAAACTTCGTAATCGAAACTTCATTAATCTACTACGTGTTTCTCTCCTTATTTCTGTGCCTTCTCTCCACACTCAAAAGTATCTTCAAGCCCCACTCGATGCATCCACGACCCGACTGGTTCATTCTGTTCAAGTATGCAGTGCTCAAGCTCATTGTCTGCACTGGTGTGGTAACATTCACCTACACTGGCTACCTCATTCCCATCGTTCTGGATCGGATCCGAGTCGACTTTCTCTACATTCCTATGGTACGTGCATGTTTGTATGTATATACCTGAATGTTGTGTAATGTTTTATTTGACTATTTTAGATTGCTGTCATTAAGTTATCAATTATCTGTCTGGGATATTTGGTAGCGTTTGCTGCCTGGCTGTTTCTTCTAGCCCAGCAATATGAAGACGTCAACATGGAGGACAAATTTGGCTGTGGCTTTTTTACGATGATCAACATTATGCCCCCCTATTTTATCATTATGACAGCTGTCAATTCAGGCCCAATTGGAATGGGACAATTCTGGGACATTGTGGGGCAGTCGTACATTTGGCTTTTGGCACTACTCCATGGGCTACTCCCAATTGCAATGCTGCTCTACTGGTTGGCACTGGTTTGGTTCAGCTATGAGTCACAATCTTCTGGTGGAACCGTCGATGGACAACCGATGGCGGTGGTGGTCATTGCTGGCACGAGTACTACTGATGGTACTCATGGTACCCGAGCTGCTCCTGGTTCCGCAGCTACTCCTGGATCCGCAGCTACTACTGGATCCGCAGCTACTCCTGGATCCGCAGCTACTCCTGGATCCGCAGCTACTCCTGGATCCGCAGCTACTCCTGGATCCGCAGCTACTCCTGGATCCACGGCTGCTTCTAGTGCCACTTGAGCCAGGAACATCACCACTACCACACCAAGCATATGAGCCCTGCACCTTATCTACACAAAGAGCTGTACAAACAATCCCTCAAGCACCAATCTCCAGAATCCAGGAATTCTCGAACATTTATGACCATTCCATCATAAATTTATTATCATTTTCATGAATCAAACAAATAAACTAACATTTACGTTTTTCTACGACACTTTGTGTGCTTTTGCTACAGTGTACAATTGACACACACATTCGAATGCTAAAATTGTCAAGGCGTAAAATAATCGATATTTAATTTCGAGTCGAGTCGTACGAAAAACGTGGATGGATCTGATTGGTTGGTTTGAATTGAACGTAACAAACGAGTGCATTTGAATGAACCTTCTTTTTGTTATATAAACCAAGCTTGGTTCAATCAGTTCAACGTATTCAGTTGTTCACTAGTTCAAACTTTAAAGATGTACAAACATTTTCGCAAATCGAATCTTCTAAATTGATTGGTGCAGCAAAGGATGGATGGATCTGGCCTAGTCTGGAGACATTGGAAACATTGGTCAATGACTTTCCATTAATCGACTAATACAATACGAAACAGCCCCACCAAATCACAAAACTACCCAATTTGCATTCATTTCATTTTTTGTATTATTTAAAACTTTGTTTTGAGCTACAATCAGAGAATATGGCATGGCATATCTTCTACTTTGAATGAGTTTGACGATTTTTGTGAAAAACCATTAAACTCATTGAGCAACGTAGTTGGATTAATGCAAATGAAAATATTATTGAATTTGGATTGTTTTTATGGTTCTACATTTGCTAAAGTTGCTAAAGTTGCTAAAGTTATGAACAAGTGAACAACTTTGGGCCAACTTCTCTTTCATCCACTCACTCTCTCTTCCTTACTTTATTTTTGGGGGACGCGCATCACTCACCAGAATCGTGTCTCCGTCCTTCAGGCCGAAAAGATTCGCCGACTGAATGTCGAAAATATAGATTCCTTGATGATAGAAATCGAGCTGTTTGACACATTTTCTCGCCCACTTTGCATAAGCCAACTTGAGTCGCCCCAGTGGGTCAGTCCGGCCAATGGTCACCCAAATGTGACCACCATTCACGTGCAGCACCTTGAGCGTTATGCGCGGTAAGGAGAATGACACGTCAAGCACAACTCGACACATTTTGTTGTGCGTTAATATGAGAAAATCGTATTAAATAGATCAAAAGTTAAATCAAAATAATGGAGCAAAAGACCTGTCTGTTCACTTCGAGTCTATCCACTCGAATGATCAATAAGCTCATGCAACCTTTTCTTACATTAGTAAACTCGTCCTTCTTTTAGAGTTTAAATTATATATTGTAAGGGTACATAATTACTACCGATTTCCAAGACATAATTGCATGATGACGTCTATAAAAGTGCACAAGTAAATAGATCGTACTCTCGTTCTGAATGTATTTATAAATTAAATTCTCAATAATATTATGTTAGTTTGTGCGTTCGTGATATGATTTGTTTACCAACTTAGGCTTCATTATATGGCTTCGTTTTGGAGGCATACTTTCGAAACGAATTGAGGCGACGGGGCGCGATTTTGTTTGGTAAACAACAACTGCTCTTGTTTTGTAAATAGGTTGTTATCTTATCTTGTTAAGTTTAGTAGTTAGGTTTGCTCCTCAGATCTACTGTTCAACTTGAATTTTGTTTTACAGTATCACTAAACTAAACTATATCAAAAATTGGGTTTTAATGGAAATGTACAAGCATCTTTTCATATGTCAGTACTTGGCCATCTTGGCACAGGATTCTTTCTATAAAAAATCAATTTTACAATTTTAAATGCAATTTTACACATTCTATGGAATAACATTTGTTTACCATTTACCTTTTCTTTGTGACAGAATTACCAACATAAAGCTATAGTACAACACTTTGGATCTACTTTTACAAATTAAGTCTTTCGATTGTGCAATGGAATGGAACAGACAATGGAAATTGAAATATGAAATATAGTAACTAAGATTTAATTTATTTGTTCAATTTATTGAAAGCCAACATGATTTTAATAGTTTTGTTTTCGTTTTCAAATTCGACAATTCTTAGTTTATTAGTATTCTCCTCATTCAGCATGACAAATTTCTGTTTTAAATATTTACCCGCTTAAAAATAAAATAATGACCAAGACTTTATACAACAACAAAAATTAAAATAAAAATTTATTCTAAATTTATTTTAAAAAAGTATGGCCGAATTGTTGTTGAATATGACAGTTTTATTAGAGCATCTCTGTCCAAACATAGTCGGAGATTGTATACAAAAGTCAAAGTTAGTAAACGATTTTAGTATTTGATTTGAACACAAACGGACCATTTAAAGATTCAAATTGGTTGATTTTGTAGACAAAATAAATGAAAAAACTACTTGGGATCAATTTTGCAGTCCATTGATTGGTTTGGAAATTGACAATTGACAAAAAACGTTGTCAATTTTACACTGCAAATTTTCGTTAATTCAGACTGCAATTTTTTTTTATCGAGAAAGCTATTATATTTTATTAAAAAATGCACGAATTTTATCGAATTTAGTTTTGAAAGTCTTGACTTCTTCTTCGAGCACAACAATTCTTTGTTTACACCGAATATTCTCCTCAACCAGCATGACATTTCGCTTTCGTAGATTATGTTCTTCTGTAATTGCACTAGTCAAAAACAGTGGTTGAGGATCTAAATGGAAAGTTTCGTTATCATAAAAAGTTGATAATTTTCTGCATACCTGTTGTGTTCTCAACAATTTCAACATGATCCGCTTTGATTAGTTTTGTGCAATTGTAAGTGAATAATGCAGGATTGTCCTCAAGTTCTATTTAATATGAATGAGTAAAAACTGTAGTACTACTGTGAATACTCACTTTGTTTGTTGGAATGTTCCGTGCCTGAAATTGAACTAGATTCAAGAGATGAAAGATTCTGATTTGAAGTGATCGCGAGTTGAAATTGATTTCCACTGGGCGATTCCATTGACCATTTAAGACATGCACAACAGTCGAACTGTACACGAGCTGAATACATGTTTAAGGAGAATGTTCTTGTGACACCGTAGACAGGTGATCCATGAGTTGAGAATGTTGTCCATGGTAGAGGAAGCTGTGTAATTCATTGACAGGTTTCCTAACGTGCTGTTTGACTCAATCTAGATGACAGCATTGGTGATGTTGTTGTTGCTCAAATTGATTAGTGACTTTTGATTGGTCACATTTTGAGGGTAGTGAAAGAAGGTCAAATAGTCTTCATTGGGTGGATGTTGAAATTTGACTTGACCAAAAAGGAGAAGGAAAAAGGCAAGTGCATCCTGGAGTTGCTGATTTTTCTTGAATTCCTGTGAGAATATTGATCTATTTTTTGTCAGATGATAGATAATGAGACAACCGATAACTTCTTAAAATAAATTGAAATTTTTAACACAAAATTAACTCGGGACTTGCCTTAATTTTAATGTGATTAAGTTTGTTCGAGACTAGTGTAATGATATAAAAAGGATTATCTAAAGATTAGATTTACATATTATTAAATTAACATGATAATTTGCATTAGCACACAATACAATCGAGTTAAAATGAACAAATGGACATTATTTGTGTGTCGATTTACAATAAACCAATTATTACTCGTTCGCTAATGTAATGAGCCACTAGCTCCATCTATTATGTGTCACTTTCCCCTTTAGCTCGGCTTATTACCTTTGCGAATGAGTATTACAAATGTTAAAGCTAAAATTATGAACAAGTGATTATGGGCCAACTTCTCTCTTACTCACCCACACTCTCCTCCTCACTTCATTCTTGGGGGACGCGCATCGCTCACCAGAATCGTGTCTCCGTCCTTCAGGCCGAAAAGATTCGCCGACTGAATATCGAAAATATAGATGCCCTGATGATAGAAATCGAGCTGTTTAACTGGCTTTCTCGCCCACTCTGCATAAGTCAACTTGAGTCGCTTCAATGGATCAGTCCGGCCAATGGTCACCCAAATGTGACCGCCATCCACGTGCAGCACCTTGAGCGTGATGCGCGGTAAGGAGAATGACACGTCGAGAACAACTCGAGACATTTTGTTGTGCGTTGATTTGAGAAAATCGTGTATGAAAAAGATCAAAATCAAAATAATGAAACAAGTGAAGCAGACCTGTCTGTTCACTTCGAGTCTATCCACTCGAATGATCACTGAGCACATGAAACCTTCTCTCACATTAGCAAATTTATCCTTCATTTACAGTTTAAATTATATATTTTGTAAAGGTACATGTTTGCCTAATGTCGCCCATAAAAGTGCGCACCTTCAAGAAAGTACATAGATCGTACTCTCCTTCTGAATGTATAAATTAAATTCTCAATAATATTATGTTAGTTTGTGTTTGTGTGATATGATTTGTTTACTAAATATTAGCTACTTAGAGCTTTTATATGGCTACGTTTTGGAGGTTTAATTTCAAACGAACTGACGAAATGAACTGAAAATGGCAAATGGCAAATGGCAAATGGCAAATGGCAAATGGCAAATGGCAAATGGCAAATGGCAAATGGCAAATTGGCAAATGGCAAATGGCAAATGGCAAATGGCAAATGGCAAATGGCAAATGGCAAATGGCAAATGGCAAATGGCAAATGGCAAATGGCAAATGGCAAATGGCAAATGGCAAATGGCAAATGGCAAATGGCAAATGGCAAATGGCAAATGGCAAATGGCAAATTGGCAATTTTTAAGATTCTGTAAATCATTTTATAACAACTTGTTTGGACTAAAATCATGAATTTTAATGAAACTGAGTTTTTAATTTGCACTTAGAAATGATTAAAACTTGCAAAATGTTTTTCGAATTCTAAACTTTAAGCTCTATAACAAGCTCCCAAATTGTATTCGAAACTTTATTTGAAAAAGTCTTTCTAAAACGTGTCTTTCTCGCTGTTTCTCGCCGTTTCTCTCTTTATCTTCGCAAGTATCTTCACGCCCCACTCAGGATGTATCCCGCAGAGCAACCCCGTCCCGACTCGTACAAGCACAAGAAGCTTGCTGTGTTTGTGCTCATTGGCATTACTGCTGTTCTGCTTCTGTTCAATGTGGCCGTCTTCGTGTACTCTCGATGTTTGATCACTGGTGGTGCTTACATCACCTCGGTATGTTGAATGCTTTAGATGTTCTAATATATTTCTGATTTATTATCATTTTAGATTTCAGGCTTTGGTGCCACCTGGCTGATCACTGAGCGAGCCCTTGAGATTCTTCTCCTTTTCGTGGAAGCTTTTCTCGTCTTTCGACAGCACTACATTGGCTGTACCATCTGTTTAATGCTCAATTTGGTTTTCTTTAAATGGGGCTTCAAACTCGCATTCACCACTGGCGCCTGGTACATTTGGCTCATTGTGCCCTTCGATGTGATGCACTTGGTGGCACTGGCACTCGTCTGGTGGCCTCTTTACATGGCGCACCTTGAGGCACTGAGTGAAGCTGCCATTCGAGATTTGTGTCGACTGCCCATCAAGGTCACCATGCACAGAGATGGTAGTGCTACTTCGGGTACTTCTACTTTTGGTGGTCGAGCAACTCGCACTTCCACTGGTACCTTGACTAGTGGCCGCTGGTACTGAGAATCCTTTGAGCATCAACAAGCAAATGAGCACTGCGTCTTGTCTACTCAAAAAGCTTTACCGACAAGCCCTCATGCAGTGAATCTCAAGAATCCGCAAACATTTTTGCAATTATTATTTTTGCCAATTGATTATCACTTGATGCATTAAACATCTTTCACCCTTAATTTTCAACATTTCAAAACGCATTTCAGTGGAAATAGCCACATTACTCATTTCAATGGAATAAAATCGTTTTACTTGTGCAACCATAGCACCGACATTTCTGGACCAATTTTGACTTTGTATATGCCAAATTAAAGGTAATTACATGGGCTAGGTTTGGATGTGGATTGTTCAAAAAATTGTCAAAATATGCACAAAAAACGAAATTTTTGCCTTTGAGCTCAACTCACGACAAAACAAAGCCCAAAATAAAAAATGTGTTCTGATATTAATCAAGCCCATGTAATTATCTTTAATTTGGCATATTTAATGTCGAAATTGGTCCAGAAATGTGGGTGCTATGGTTGCACAAGTAAAACGATTTTATTCCATTGAAATGAGTAGGGTGGCTATTTCCACTGAAATGCATTTTGTCTCGCCTTAACACTTTACTTTTGCTTCCTATCTCTGCTTCCACAATTCGAATCTTAACAACAAAAAATATTTTTACCTATACAAGTTCAGTTCCTTTTTCTCTTTATAAGTCTTTTTTTATTGACGTTTATCTGAGTGTGTATTTTTTTCTTCATCGAAAAGAAAATCAATTATTGAATTAAAGTGGGGGAAAAATATTTATCACATTTATCATTTATACAGGTTGGATTGACTTTTTAATTGAAAGTACATTTAACTGATTTTACTAAAAGTTTGCTTCTTTATTTAAAAGCAACATTTTTTATACTCTTTATATAGCGCACAATTTAGGTAATGTATCAAAGTTTGTACTTTCTTCCCACCTTTATTGCACTTTCAAATCTGCGTTTGACGTTTAAAATCTTCATTCTCGGACTTTTTCTGGCAAATGATCGTTATTTTCGGAACCGGCGTAATTGGTTCAATCAACGAATTCATGATCAAGACCAAAACCAATGCGGCTCGCATAAAGTCGAACCGCCGAGTTGTTATTTGCAAATTTGTTCTTCAGTGAGAGAACCAACAGTCGATGACATTGCTTGGGCCATTCGGGATCATGCTCACCATTGGTACAATCTGAACAGGCGGTAAAATTATTCGACACATCTATTAAGATGATCACCTCAACAGAAGTAAAAATCTGCGAGGGAAAGGACTCAAAATGGTGGTGAGAACTCGTATCCGTAATGACCAATTCGAGCATCTTGACTTGTGGCAGTGAGATTGGTCGAGGTTCGTCTTCTTTTTCATCAACTTTGACTCGATCCATCAAAGCAAACAGATTCTCGCGTTGATATTTGAAGGAGAGGGTCAACTTGAGATGAGTCAACTGAGTGAGCAAAGCCAAATTGGTCACTAATTTGGTGAAGGTGATTTCACGTGACCAGTACATTTGAAACATTGTCAAGGCGGGAAATCGTTCACACAATTGGTCAAATTGCTCAGCAGCTGTAAAATGCAATAAACCAATCATTTTACTCACATAATTCACTTTGGTGGTGAATTTGTATTTAGGACTCAGCACATCGCGCACGTAAATGAAATCACTTGTCAAGCCAATATGATGCAATTCTGGATGATCGAATCGGTGCACAATATCCCAAATTACATTACCTCGACCATAGAATCCAAGGCACAGTTTCAGTATTTTGAGTTGTGAAATGAAGGAAAATGATTCGTGAGGAAAGGTGACATCAAGTCCACCACCATCAATGTCGAATGTTAGTTGGCGTAGTGAGAATTGTAGATTGATGCTGCGCAGTAGAGTGCGCACAGGGTGATCGTATTGACGGTGACGGTAATTGAAGTCAAGGTCAATAGCTCGAAACCACAGTTTCAGAATGTTCAATGACCAGCATCCAAAAAAACGAACCATCGAGTGTAGTTCGTTTTCGTGACATTGAGGCTGAATCATCACGAGAGTGTCCACATTTGAGAAGAGTTTGCCGAAATAGGTGACCAAACGACCAGAGAGTCGAGCATGCTTTAAACGAGCAAGTTCGGTAAAATCTCCAGCAGTGCCACAACCACCAAATGAGGTGGGTGGCATCAATGATGGCAATGTCAAAGAATTCTCACGTTCAACCGCGGGAAGATCGAAATATGGTTTACGACCATCGAAGGATACCTCAAAGGTGTCGTTGAAGGGAATGGAAAAATGATTCAACTTATCAAATCGTCTTCCACCCAGAATCAGCACTAAAATGCGTCTTCGAGCACAGGCACTGGTCAGTAAGTTCGCCCACCGTGGACATACGCGATCGAGCTGGAGTAGGTCTGATAGGGGAATGAGGTCAAAGATGACCAGAAGACAAACGTCTGGTAGGGAGTCAATGTGGAGACACATTCTGTGGGACAGAGTAATGGGACAGAGTAGTGGGACAAATCGAGACAATGTGAATAGATGCGATTGCAGGCAAGACAAGCAACACTACAGAACAATTATAAACTAAAATTCACAACAAATTCAACGGAAACATTAACAAATATAAGCAACCTCATTTTTAGACTGAGCCGCCACCTTTATCACCATGGTGATCAACCGATCAGTGATAAGACAAACCATAAACAAACAAATCAATTATGACAACGACATGTGTCACACTCGTCAAATGGAAAATTAGAAAAGTGGAAAATTAGTTTTTGAGCCAACAAATCAAGAGGCGATTGATGCAACAGCAAAGGCAGATGCTCTTGTGGCGCATAACAAGACACTGCAAAGTAATTATCAAACTCTACTTGAAAGTGGCCATTTGAGTGATGTTGCCTGTGTGGCTGGTGGCAAGCAATTCAAAGTGCACAAGAATATTCTTTCAGCTCGATCCTCGGTGTTCAGGGCAATGTTCAGTGCTGATTTGGAGGAGAAGAGGCAGAATCGAGTTGAGATTCCGGATGTTGATGCGGGTGCGTTTGAGCAATTGCTCGGATACATTTACAGTGGCAAAATGCCGGATTTGGAGAGATTTGGATTGGAGCTGTTTGTTGCTGCTGATAAAGTAATGCTTAGGCAATATGATTGTCATACTTATTTTGCATAAATTTTGTCTGTTTCAGTATCATCTGAGTCACTTGAAATCAATCTGCGAACAATCACTTCACTCATCTCTGACCACCGAATCGGTATCTACTGTTCTGCTACTTGCAGACATGCACAATGCATCACAGCTCAAGACGAAATGCATCGAGTACATCACTTTGAATGCAGAAGCAGTCATGGCCACTGAGGGCTGGAAGCTATTGCTCAAAAGCAGCAAAGCTGAGCTGATTGCTGAGCTGTTCAAGAGTTCGGTTTTGCAAGGTAAAACATTGATACAGAACTAACAAGTTCACACTCGTGTAATTTTAACTGTGACATTGCTTTACGATATTGGAATGTTTCATGTACTAGTGCAGTTGTATGATTCACTGCACAATTATTCGGTGATTGATTCTGCAGAACAAAAAGTATTGCGACGGGCTTCGCTGTACTAAAGTAGAGGTATATTCAACGACTGCAGCAGTACACGAATGTGGTGCCTGCTCCTGCACTCTCAAACACTAGAGCAGGCATATAGCGACGCACAGTTCCACCCGCCAATGCAACATTCGGTTCGATTTGGTTATATACTCACACATGACACTCACTGCGAGACGGACAGGCGGTAAGACTGACTAATTGGCAATTTGGCAAACAATTCAACAATTATAAGTTACTTTATTATCCATTTAACTCTTGCAAATGCACCAGCCATTTCACTAAAAATACCTAAAAACATACATAGAGTAATGCTAGTACAATGTCCACTAGATTTAATATGATATGACTTTAAAAAGTTGTATTCAAAATGTATAATTTCAAACGTTTTTGATGATGAATCAATTAAACTTTAATGAAATTTGAAATTATGATTGCAAACTTTCCCGGCGTGAACTGTACTTTCGAAAAGAGTGTTGATGCACAGACCTACAATTAAAAAATTTAATTTATTGAACATTTGTGATTGTAAAATAAACATATTAGAACAAAAAATTTTTGAGAGAAAAAGTTCACGAGACAATGCACTGCAACTTTAATCAAAATCTTATGTTGATCCACTTTCAGGACAATCCATTCAATAAAGTATGATTCAAAGAAAGATCTTGTTTGTCAATAAAAATCTTCGAATGGACTTGTCGTGCAAAGAGTATTCTAACCGTCATAGCCAAGTTTCAAATAAAATATGTTTCAAATCGTCATTTGACACTGCATAATTTCTGGATATTTTTGCAGATCAATTAAATTAAAAATTTATCAAATTTTCAAGAATTGGAAGATCCAGTGAATTGTAAATGAGTGATAAATCGAGGACGAGGAAAGATCTTAATTGTGCACTGAAATGTGCAGTGTGAGATATGTTTCAAATTTTTTACTAAAAGCAACTCAAGTTTATCAATGAACTTTCATTTTTATAGAATATTTATTGATTTACAGCAGAAAATTAAACTACAAAAATTCAATAATCATCAGATAAATGAATTGTTCGCAAAAAAAAATGTTTTGGCTGGTAAATGATTTAAATTTGAATGTGATTGAGTTTGTTCGAGACTAGTAAAGTAAAGATGAGGAAAGCAATAAAAGGAAAGGATTATCTAT
The DNA here is from genome assembly GCA_023373905.1 of Rhizoglyphus robini. Lineage (NCBI taxonomy): Eukaryota > Metazoa > Arthropoda > Arachnida > Sarcoptiformes > Acaridae > Rhizoglyphus > Rhizoglyphus robini. Next base: position 75,339 of record JAKIJQ010000233.1, on the reverse strand, counting down.
TCATTGGTATTACAGATTGACAGACTAACATGATAATTTGGATTAGGGCACAATGTGTGCACAATATAATCGAGTTAAAATTAAAAAATGATCATTGTCGAATTGCAACAAACCAAAACAATAAGTCAAATACAAGTTACAAGCTAAAGTTATGAACAAGTAATAACTTTGGGTCAATTTCTCTCTCACTCATCCACTCTCTCCTCCTCACTTCATTTTTGGGGACGCGCATCACTCACCAGAATCGTATCTCCATCCTTCAAGCCGAAAAGGTTCGCCGACTAAATATCGAAAATGTAGATTCCTTGGTGATAGAAATCGAGCTGTTTGACTGGTTTTCTCTTCCAATTTGAATAAGCCAACTTGAGTCGCTCCAGTGGGTCACTCCGGCCAATGGTCACCCAAATGTGACCGCCACGTGCAGCACTTTGAGCGTAATGCGCGGTTCGGAGAATGATACGTCAAGCACAACTCGCCACATTTTGTTGTTGCGTTAAGTTGAGAAAATCGTCTTAAAAAGATCAAAATCTTTGAAAATAATGGAGCAAGAAAGCAGACCTGTTCAGTGAACAGTGTTCACTTCGAGTCTATCCACTCGAAGGATCACTTAGCTCATGAAACCTTCTCTCATATTAGCAAATTTACCCTTCATTTACAGTTTAAATTATATATATTTTAACTTCATTTTAAGACTCATTCAATTATTCAATTAATTATCATTAAGGCAAGTCGCGGAGCAATTTTTTGGTTAAAAATTCCAAATTATTTTAGAATCTTAAGTTATCAGTTATCTCATTATCTATCATCTGACAAAAAATTAGATCAATATTCCGACTGGAAGTCCAGAAAAATCAACATTTCCAAGATGCACTTTTTGTATTTCCCCCTACGGGCCAATGCTTACATTTTAGTTTTTTCCTTCTCCTGTAAACCTCGAACTAACCATTTTGTTTATGCCCTATTACATTCAATATTTAATCGATTTTGTTGAGTCCGGGTTTTAATTAAAGGTAACAACATTTACTAAAAATTGATTAGAAAACACACAACAAATTTTATCTCAGTTCATTGTGAGATCTTATCAAAGTGTAAAAATACCCAACTTTTTTACATCATTCGAGCTATATCTTTAAAAAAAGTTATATCTTTAAATGTTTACTAATCCAATTAAAGCCAAACGTTTTATCTTTAATTTAAGCTATAGTATGACTAAATCGGAATAGTATTAACTGACTTATGGCCCTTCAAAGATAATCAAAATAAGCACTAAAATGTGAAGAGGGGCCATTCGTAAAACAGTAACTCCGCGACTGTCCTTAATTGTAACATTTAATGATAATAAACAGTTAGCACAATTTTATATAGACGTGTTATACAATAGAGAGGGACAAACCAATCTGCTTGTTTGTGGCCTTTGCTTGCTTGTGCTTGTTTATGCTTGTGAGACAATTACATTTTTCCACACTAGGTGGCGACACACGGTTTTCAAGTTTTGATTGAGCTCACAGACTAATAGTGTTATGTTGTATTGGTACACAAATCACTGAAGAATTATTGCAAATAATTTATTTTCCACTTTAAATTTTACAATTGTCTGACAAACAATAGCATTTTTTATTTCTATGTTATTATTGAAATTGTTGATTATTATAATAAACATGTTCATAATTATCAATAACCGAAAGTCTAATTATTATTTGTATTTGGTCGAAAATAAATTTTATTTACTTATTTAACATTCATTGGTTGTCGAGCTGGAAATGTGTCAAACCAACTAAATCAAACGATAAACAATTTTTGAGTATTGCATGGTTAGGGTTGAATTAGATGGCCCAATCAATTTGTGTTTGACTGACCCTATCTATGAGCGGCCCATTGAGCGCAAACACATTCGTCTTCCATGCATTCTGATTGGTTGCCACTCGAGCCACTCTGTACAGTAGCTCTATATGACAGTTGATACATGCACTCGCATGTTGTTGCTTTTACGCTCCACTGTCCACTTGTGTGACTTACTGTGGTTGTCACTCGCCGATTGTATTTGCTCAATTCTGCAAATCACAACGCTTCAAATTGTTACTACATCGATTAGTGTCATCTCAACTTTGTTTATTGTTCTACATCTTACTGTACTACAATGGATATGTCAAATGATTGTGAGTTTGACAGCGACGCTGAGATTGAAAGCATCGTTCGTAGTAGCAAGAATGTTATCGATTATGACGACTCGTATGTGTGTCCGGACACTTTTACTAACTCATTTGACTTTGAACAACAAAATTTGTCTGAATTTGATCAAGAAAATGTGAAATTTTACCCTTCTCCAACCAAGCAATCATCTCCTTTAAATGCACCAAAGCGAATGCCACTTTCTAACCAATCGTCAACATTCAATTCTGTAAGAAACCAAACATTTGCTTCAAGCTCGTTCAGTCACAGTCAATTAACTGTCCATTCTCAACGTACACCACTCACTACTAAATCATACAATCTAATCCAACAAACCCCAACAAGTTCGTCATTCAGTCAAATTGGCAATCCAGTCGCTTTCAATTCCTTTTCAACTCTAAACATTTCAAAAAAAGCTTCAAAAAGAAAATCACAAGATACAATCAACGAAACTCCCTCAAAACGTAGTCTATACGAACGAGATTATCACAAATCTATTCAAAAAGTATTTATTACTCATTTAATTGAATTATTATTAATTTGGCTATACTTTACAGTTGGTGGATCACATGGACCCGAGTGTTCAGTACTTTGCAAACACGGACATTGGAACGTCGAGTGATGTTTGGAGCCACTTTCAGTTGGTGCAAGTGAATGGAATTGTTCAACCGTTTTCCAGGTGCAACAAGTGCGACAAACTATATTCGTATGATCCGAAACGAATTGTCACTACCTCAATGAGACGTCACATTCGCACTGAATCCGTTCAATGTGAAAAGAGAAAGGATGACTTACTTTCTACACGTCAGCGAGTGAACCAGGCCAACCAACCACAACCGTCCTTGGGCAGACCACCTGTAGAATTGCCTCATCATGTGAAGGAACACATGAAGAACCTTCAGGTCATGGTGTGCGCACGAGGACTGATATCACTTGGTGTTTGGGACAATGCGGCACTGATCAAGGCCTTCCAGTTCGCAATGGACATTGCAGTGGAGAACCATCACCTCGGCAAAATCAGTGCTAAAGATGTATGAATGTTTATTGAATGTACAATATTTGTGCTTATCTGATTATATTCACAGGTTTTGTTTAGCGGGAAAACTGTTGGACGGCAAGTCGAGAAGGTGTACGGTGTGATCAAGGACAAAATGGTCAAAGAGTTTGAACAAGCCGAGGATGTAGCCATTACAGCTGACCATTGGACCGAGAAGTTCACCAACAAAAGCTTTCTTGGTCTCAATGCAAGCTACTTGGTTGATGGTCAACTCAAGTGTCGTCAATTGGTGTGCCGTGCAGTGACCAACAAGGTTTGCGAGGATACAGCCATAGAGACTGATAAGGTCTTGAGTGAATTTGGTAAGTGAAATGATCAAAATTGTACAAAATGTTAATTATCATTGTGAATTAGGCATTGGTTTGGACAAACTTTCTGGTTACGTTACTGATCAAGCTTTGCAGTCGGCCTTTGACTATCAATCGAAACCAAAAGACCAAAAGGAACCACATCCTTGGACACACCCAGACATTGACTACAAAAGGTGTGATCGACATCAAATGAATCTTGTTGGAGCCAATTTGTTCAAACCTGAAAATGGCCCTAGAATTGCTCAAATCTGTGACCAGTTGGACAGTTGCAAGAAGTTGGTTAGTGAATGATAGTTGATTTACTTGAACGTTTTTAATTGAATCTAAACTACACAGGTCAAGGTGGTCAAAAAGAGTGGAACACAATCACAGATGAAGCCAACACTTAAGCAAGAGGTGCCAACAAGATGGGATTCAAAGTAATAATTGATTGAATATACTTTACACTGAGTCTAAATGTTATTAACTTTAGAAAGAGAATGATCGATTCCATTCTGGCCAACTTTAGTGTCCTCACCGAGATTGAATCAACTCAAACTATTGAAAACCTTGTCCACAGTTTGGATGAGGAAATGTTGACCGACTTGAAGAAATATCTGGACATTTGGGAGCACATGGGCAAGTACATTTCGTGCCAAACCAAACCAACACTTTGCCGTGTGTGGCCTGCTCGACATGCACTCAAGAGTCGATCTTTCCAATACTTGTCCACTCGCAAGCTGCAACCTTTGCGGTCTAAGTTTCTCCAACTGTTCGATGACAAGTTTACTTACAAACCGTTGCACAAATTGGCTACATTCTTATGGCCGAGATATCGAAACTCGAGGGAACTGTTCACCCAAATCGACTTCATCATCATCAAGCGAGAAGCACACCGATTGAACAACAAAATAAAGAATCGAAACAATCAGAACAAAGCAATTTTGGAATTGCCCAAAGTGCCAGATGTGTTTGATGAAGTATTAGGGCAACATTCTTTTCAAAAGTTGTCTCTCGACGAGGAGATTGCCAAGTATCGAGATTACTTATCTCCGGTTGAATTAAGTTTGCCCATTTTTGAATTCTGGGACACAGTTTCCCACAGATTTCCTCTCTTGTCTGCTATTGCCCGGAGAGTGCACATCATTCCTGCCACTGAAGTGAGCACGGAGAGAAGGTTCAACATAAGTGGTCAAACTATGAGCAAACGTCGAGTGTTGCTCAAAGAAAAGCTCACTGACCAATTGACCACCATCAACGATAGTCACGATCTGTACGATGATGATGCATTGGCACAAGCATTCGAAGATGTGCTCAACATTGTGGACGACGATCCCGACAATGAAGACATTTTCGACACTGAGTAATTTTTGTCATTAATTAGTTGTTGATTCAATTTGTGAACCATTTTGTGATTTACTTAGATTCGTTTTGATTTTCTATTTATATTATATTTTTAATAAAACTTTAAAGTCTCATTTTACTATCGGAAGTTTCAATTTAAAACTGTAATATTCGGAATCATGTGAGCAATAAAAATAATTTATTTTGAACTTATTAATCAATGAAACCAATTTGGGAACTGAAATGATCATGATTGATTAAAATGAAAAGCAAATGCGATTTTATACCTACAAATAGTCAACAGTTAGTTAGTCAAAGTTGTTTGTGTTGTCAATATTTAAGTTCCAGCGAATGTCCTACAGCCTGTAGGCTACAGGCCTGAAATAAGCTTTAAATAACGACAGCGACATCAAAATGCATACCGCCATCTAGCGGCAATCCAAATAATTAATCTCACAAGCATAAACAAGCACAAGCAAGCAAAATCGCTGTTTGTCCGTCTCTATTATACAAATCTCAAATTAATCATTTTATTTGCTGTTCAATAATACAATTACTTAAAAAGCTCTACTTTCGTATCTGTATTTTGAGTACTTTTCGAATTGAAAATAGAAATTCCAAAATGTCGAATAGGGAATTCAAGTGATTCGAACTATCTCTTTCGATTTACATCATATAAACCCCTTCCCACCCGACCTCACTGGTCATTAAGTTTTGGCTTCCTTCTCTGCTTTGTCCTTTGTGCAATGGCGCAACGTAATGTTGGAGAGCCACTTTAAGCCACTTTGGATTCTACTTCTTCGGATACAGTCACTCATCCGACTGCAGTGCCAACTTCAACTTCCATGCCATCCACTGTTGGACCACAATCCGCCGAGCAACTCCTCCTTGCTTCCCCCTACCGACGAGCCCAATTCTGCTACTCCGTCTTCGGATGGTAATTCTAAAATTGCCGACGAATCACAACTTGTCCTTCCCAATTTGGCTTCATCATCAAATAAAGCCTCCTCTGTTCTGTCATCATACTTCAACCGGCAACTAGCTGCTCAATTACGACTTTAACTCCATGGAAAGTCCTCTGTTGGATCATCACCCACCAACCGAACAACAAGCTTCCCCTTCCGACAATCAAGTGGAAGTTTTGGATGAAAAGGTTGACGATGGCAAAAGTGAGTGCTTCTGGATGAGTTGCCTTTCTTCTTCTTATTCATATTCTACTTTTCCCTCTTTAGAAGCCAAAGAAAGTTACTCCAAGTGGATCATCATCGAGTACTATTTCGGGATCTACCTCGGGTCGACAAGTCCAATTTTGCTGAACAACTTGAAAAGTCTACGTCTTTAACTGATTCGTCGTCTAATTCGCCGACTAAGGATATGACTTTGCCTGGTGATTCTGGTACAGTTGGTTCCGCGTTGGATGCCCAGAAAGAGCTTATTGCTGTTACACCTCGACCACCACCGAAATTTGTGGTCAGTTCGGTGGGCGGTGCTCCCCTGGCTCTCCGGCTCAGGCTGGCTTTTCGCCCGAATTCATGGGCATTCTCAATGAGAATGCATGCCCAAATGCTTTCGACTTTAAAAGTTTTTATCATTTTGCAATATTTTGCTTTTTTTGCTTCACTATATTTCAAATAAATTTTATTTGTATTTTTTTAAAGATATCGAATCAATATAGTATCGATTGTCTAATTCGATATAATCGTTTGTGTGCATTTTACAGTTTAGTTTGCAAGTAAATATCAAACGCAAAAAATTGCTTAAACTTTTTCGAATTATAAATTTTCACTCTCACCCTATAACAAACCTCCCAAACATCGTAATCAACACGTCATTTGTGCAAAGTCTTTCGAAAACGTATTTTTCTCACTTATTTCTGTGCACGCTCTTCTTATCCTCGCAAGAATCTACACGCCCAATCTTCGATGAATCCTGCAGTTCGGCACCGAACCGACTCCTTGAAGCACAAGAAGTTTGCTCTGTTTGTGCTCATTGGCATTACTGCTGCACTACTTTTGGTGAATCTCACCATCTTTCTGTACCATCAATTTGCCCACGAGGGTTTCTATGCCTCGGTATGTGTACGCCATTCGTCTGTTTGAATACTTTATAAAATTCTTCTAATATTTCTACCTTTTTTATATTTTTTACTATTTTAGCAATCGGATCTCTGAGGCCATTTTGCTCACAGGTGAACGAGTGGTAGTGATGCTGCTTCTGGCTTTTGAAGCTTTTCTGGTGTATCTGGAGCACTTTGTTGGCTGTACCATTTTGTGGTTGCTCAACTGTTTTCTCTTTGGTTCCCGGTACAAGGTTGTTCCAACCACGGCCCCATGGTGCATCTTGCTGATTGTGATCGTAGATGTGATGCATTTGTTGGCTTTGGCATACTACTTGATATTTCTTGTTACGATGACACTGCGGGTTGTTGCAATTCGGTCAATGACGGAAGTAGGCGAAAAGGAACATGTCGAAGAAGGCGATGATGAAGAGGATACTGGTGAGAAGTGGGACGATGAGATTGAGCAAGTTCTGCAAGCGAGAACTAGTGAGCCTTCCATAAAGAACAGTGCCCACGACCAGTACCAGCTCTGTGGGGTTACAAACGATGGATTCACCTGTTACGCGAATGCATGCTTCCAAATGTTGTACACTAGCCGTGTAATCAGGCAGTACTTCCTGGCACACCCCCAAGTAAACCCAAATCCACTTGAGAGCCACTTTAAGTTAACTCCTAGCAGATACTCCGAGTAGCAGGACCTACTCGAAGTAGCAACTAATCTGCTACTTCGAGTATGTTCCCTACTCCGAGCATATACTCTGAACAGATGCTTCAAGTATCAAATATGCTCGTAGTTTAATTTCAGTATATGTTCAGAGTACCGAACATACTTAAGGTAGCAAATAAGTTCAATTATCAGTCAGTCATTAGCTCTTTATTTGTTCCGGTTAAAATCAATCCCTCAATTAATTAATATCAAATTCTAGTTCAATCACATGCACTCGGCATAATTAATCAGTGACTGATTATCAGTCTTTTTATAGATTTTTATTAAGTCAATAATTGTTTGGGCCAAACTGTTTCGCGCTACTACCGTTTTACGTCTTCTGTGAATCTCCCTCAAAAAGCGCGTCTGTTGCGGTGTGTGTACAACGCGCCCGCTCGGTTTGGAGTAGTAGCGCACCACAGTGCAGCACTGGCCTTTGCCTCTACTCACACTACCACACAAACCCAACGGCTGTTGTCTACTGCCGAACTAGTGCATGTGTGAAGGCATGCACACTTTCTCTCTTGTCCTTCTTGCCAACACATGTCTTCTTGTCTCGTTTGGTCTCGAACTTAATCTGTTTTCCGCATTTGCTGTCCCGTCTTTCGGTTTTCTTTCACAACTGGGTCCCATTGTCTGGTAAGTTTTCAATGATACATATGCTGATTTTAATTTTCCTTTTTTAGGCTTCTTCGCGTTGTTGCCTCAGAGTTTGCCAAGTTGCAACTCGCGTTTGTGCACTTAGAAAATTCTCTGTTTCAGCCATTCGCTATACCGTAAGAATTTAACGATTTTTTACAGATTTTAATAGTTCTATTTAGTCTTCTAGCTCTCGTTTTTGTTGTGTTTCTTAGCCTGCCTAGTTGCGTCTCTGACTCCGGTGTTAGGCCCTAAGACAAATCCGTCTTAATTCCTTTGTCTCGTAAGTCTACTTTATCATTCTAGCCTTGTAATATAGTTTTCCATTTTAGGTGTTTTGTCGGCGTTAAGATACCTCTGGGTGCGCTAAGTTTTGGATTAAAATGTCACAGAACATGGGTTTTGGTGACCGTCACCGAGAAGCGGAATCGGACAGTTTCAACGATAATCCTGCTCAACTTGAACAGCGAACCGACCGATATTTACAAAATCTGCGTAAAAAAGCATTGGAAAATGAAAACTTGGCGCGAGAACTGATTGGTGTCGTTTTTGAAGAGAAAAATGAATTGGTGGACCGATTAATGCGCGAAATTGCAAAGTTGAAGGCCGAGAACGAAGAACTTCGAAATTTCATCTTTAAATACGGTGGTCATCACGAGCATTCTCCAAAACGCGCGGGCTAATTTTCATGTTCCTCACCTTTATCCTAAACTTTTCACATGTATCCAATTTTTGCTGTATAAACTTATTTTTTTAATAAATAATTTAAAATATATTTAGTGAGAAGGTTAATACAGGGGTAGGAGTGGAGGGGTACGGACCAGCATTTTTCAGCTTGTGAAAATACTACTCGGAGTACGCTGTAGTACAGTACTTCTTTACATACTCGTAGTAGCTACTCAAAGGCCCTACTTCTTGGAGGATTGAGTAGTTCTGCTTCGAGTAGCTACTCGGAACACTACAACGAGTACCGGTTTTGGCCACTTGGGACGCCAATTCTGGTCAATTCCACACGGCACTGAGCTGTCTGTTTACCGTTATGCAAGCTCGATCCATTGAGGCAATCGCCGACGAGTACTACCCCTCAACCAGCGCGGACTTCTTCAATCAGGTCTTTCAACGTGAAGCACCACAATTCGAGTCGGGACATCAGCAAGACGCACAAGAGTTCATGACCATACTGTTGGACTTGCTGCACAGAACATGGTGGGGTTGATGGTTTTTCTAAAAAAAAAAACTAAAAAATGGATCAAAAAAGTTAATTACAAATATCAAAAAAAGGTAATCAAAGCCAAACAACAGAAAAAAATAAACAAGGGAAAATAAAAAATTGGTTTAAATGAAAAAGATAAAAGCATACTACATGAAGTGAACAGAGCCGACCGAACTCCTCTCCACAACGCATCACCACCAGTCAATGCTCAGCAAGCCTGGGACTATCACCTGCTGGACATTGACAACAGCTTTCTGGCTAGTACGCTGATGGGCCAAGTAGAGTCACTTCTCACCTGTCTCACCTGTGGATGGCAAAGACATATGTGGAGTTATGTGTGGCAGTTGAATGTGCACCTTCTGAGTGGCAACGCTGCACAACATTCGCCCAATTTGCAGGACTGCATCAACGAATACATGGCAGACGAGGTAAATGAGTCTTGAGAGTGATGTGTCATACTAATACCCACAAACTCCCTAACTTTCCAAAACTTGCAATAACTCCTCTAACTTGCCCTAACTTGCCCTAACTTTCTCTAACGCCCACTAACTCTCCTAACTTGTCTTAACTTGCCAAACGCTCACTAACTTGCCCTAACTTGCCAAACGCTCACTAACTTGCCCTAACTTGCCCTAACTTTCTCTAACACCCACTAACTCCCCTAACTTGCCCTAACTTTCTCTAACGCCCACTAACTCTCCTAACTTGCCTTAACTTGCCAAACGCTCACTAACTTGCCCTAACGCCCACTAACTCCCCTAACTTTCCCTAACTTCTCCTTAACGCCCACTAACTACCCACTAACGCCCTCATTTTTGTCCACTATAGATTCTGCAGGGCGACAGTGCCCCAAGTTGTGTTGGTTGTGGCACCCGACAACCAACCACAAAGAAGCAAACCATGTGCCGTGTTCCACAGGTACTGCTGATCCATCTAAAGCGTTTCACTTCGAATGGCACCAAAATGGACTGTCCAGTGGAGATTGACACTCGGCTCACATTAAGCGCTGATCCAAAAGAGCAACTACTGGTGCACTGTGCAATTGTACATCGAGGTACCGCGAACAATGGTCACTATATGACACTTTTCCGTGAAGCGGACAACAAGTGGGTCCTATTCGACGACGAGACCCTATATGACGACATTAGCAATCCACAGGCGAGCATCATCATGCGAAAGTGTGCCTATTTGGTGATGTACTTTCATGTATTTTCACTTTAACAACCATCCAACAAGTGAACGAGTCCTGCGTCTTCTCACCTCAAAATGCTCTACAGACAAGCCCTCAAGCAGCATCTCTATAATCCGACAATTCTAAAACATTTTTGCAATTCACTATTATAATTTATTAATTAAAATCTACACTTTCATCCGCAACACTTTGTCTACTTCCTATCACTGCTTCCGCAATGCGAATCATAATCAACCTTTTACTCTACAAGTTCTGTTTACTTTCTATCCTTTATTATAAGTCTTCTTATTCTATTAACTTTTATCTGAGTTCATGTGAAAAGAAATGCAATTGTTAAAGTGAAAATTTTTTATTTCAATTTGCGTAATTTTCGATGGAAATGTGGTTTTGAACTGGGTAGGGGCTAGAGTTCAAAGGTCAATCGATGGTGAACTGCACTGATGAACTATAGCTGAACAGCTGTGCGTACTAGATGCTTGATCTTAGACTTCTTCGATAATCTCTTCTAATTTTGCTTCATCATAAACAATCGCATTCTCTTTTGTCCATACAAAATTCTTTTTCTCTTCGTGATTTTCCAGTTCAATTGTTGTTGTTCGTCTTCGAGTCCAAGCCTCCCAGCCCGCTTGTCCACGACCAATTCGATTGACTCGCTCCGCTTGAAGCAAATCTGCCTCAAATCTTCGACGATGCTTCACACTAAACAAATGTGGAATTGCTGCCACTTGTTTTGTCTTGTACACACACAACTCCACACGAGTCAGTTCACTAAATTGGACAAAGTGCTCATTCGGTTCAATTGGCACGCTGAGTGGTGCCTCCAGTTGAAGGTAGAGCGATCGAATGGAAGGGAAAATGCGACAAATGGCTGTGAAAAACACTGCACAACTGAGTGACTCAATTTGACATTGCTCAAAATGATCTTCTTGTATAGTCAAATGGGTGATATTGCTCATGCGGAGTCGAGTTGGTTGTTTTAATTGTGAAATGTCCCCAAGTATACTTAATTTGAGATTTCGCAATTTGAGTTCGGTCAAGTGGGGCAGATTGATCAATTTGCGCAGGACTTGTTCGAGTGTAAGCGCGCCTGGCTGCTTTGAATCCTTCAAATTCAACTGTTCCAAACAAAGTGAACGCAGCCCAGTGAAAAGTGACACAATTCGGTTGAGTGTCCTATTGGGCTTCCATAGATCGAGCACAGCACAAACTGTAAGATGAGTTACGCTTCCTAATGTAGCGATGGCAGAAAAATCCTCATTACGTGACTTGGTGTAATGTAGCTCGTTGAGATGATTCACCATATCTGGCCCATACGCGTAAAACAGGTGCAATTTGGTGCAATCGTCCAACAATTTAGACAACACTTGTTCTGGTGCATTTGCTGGTCGATGTGTCAGCAGATTGAGCCGATCCAATTGAGCCAGCAACCGACCTGTGAGCTCAATGGGAACTTCTATAAAACGATTTGTGCTATCGATGACCCTAACATTTGGATCATCGTTGTGGTAGTAGAACAGAAAGTCAGCACAAAGGTCCAACTGTTTCAGGGCTGGAAGTGATTCGTTAATTTCACGACATATTTCACTGACAAATTGTTTCTGTCCAGAAAATGAGTGACAAAGACCGAAAAGTGTGAGACGGACTAGTGATTCTGGCCAGCGTGAGATCAGATACGGAAGCACCGGATAGTGGGCAGTTGGTGGCGGTGAAAGTGGCCGAGTGTTGAACTGTATGAACAAATGGCTCAATTTAGGAAACATGCACACCAACCAGTCGACGGTTGATCTAGTAAATTTAGATCCGTTCATTATCAAGTCGTCATCAAATCGATTCTTGAGTCTCAGTGCCGAATCGTGTTCCAACTTCCAAAAGTACAAATGTTCAGTGTACAGTCGGACATCGAGAAATGAGAAAAACAATTTGAGTGATGTTCGTTTGCCAATGCAGTGATGACACTCTATTAGTGATTGTACACGTCGACAGAGCCGTCGAAGGTGAAATTGGTCTTGAAGACAAAATTGGCTGTTGAACAGGTAGATGAGAATTTCATTGGGTAAATGTGCAAGCTTTGACATGATCGTATATGAAGACAGAACAAAAATGTGTTGATTTCAAAGGAATATATATTTTTGGAATATTATTTCATTTGTTGCATCGATACATTACAAACTTTGCAGCTGCGCATGCTTTTTGTACGTAATCTTCAAAACCACTTACAAGCTAACACATGTGGCTATAGTTTAAAGGTCAGTTAGCCTTCCTACGGAAATATATCTTATCTTATCTTATCTTATGATATAAGTCACTGGACCCTGAGCAAACATAACCTAATCTCACCCAACTTTAGTAACAAACAAACATAACATAACAAAGTGTGAATTTGGGTTAAAAGCAGCAATAATCAATTAAGTGAAGTTATTAAAAAAATTGTGAATAAAAGAAAGTGAGCTCTGCTATATTTGTCTCAAACTAGTTCAAATTAATCTAAAGTTTTGAAATATTTGTTCAATCTCAATTATGTAACACTTTGTGCTTTTATCAATTAAAATTATGAATTTACATGCATTTTGATGTGCAAAATTGGAACTTGTTGTGTATATGTAATGTTGCGTTCAATTCCTTCGCCGGTCAGTTGATTGCAATTTGATTTTAAAATTTTTTCAAAAACCTTCAAAATATGAACAAAAAATGAAGCCTTTTTGTCATTTTTATCAAACTAATTGACACAGAGACGTATGCTCTAAGAAACTGAGTTATTTAAATTGCACATTCTATGGATTTCCATCCTAAGTTGTCAACAATTTTGTATTTTAGAATTCAAAGTATCATAATATCATGATGATCTGCAGATGAACCACTTTGAAGAAAATCATTGAATGCATACTTGCCTCAAATTCGACTTTATTACACTGAACATTGACGTTGAAAGTTTGAATATTGTTTATGACTTTTGATGACACTAGAATCAGTGCACAAAATAAAACTAAAATTGATCCAACACAACATCCACACGTGTGTCTATTGTCATCGAGAGTAAAATGTTTTGCATCACTTTAATCTATTGACAAAAAGTCCATGTTCATTCAGACTGACAATGGTGAATGATTCAGTTTATTAAAAAATACATTTCACCCGGTAATAAAACAACAAGGTCTAATTTTTGTGTCAAATGAATTTTCCATTGTTTGGTAATTTGTTGGCTCAAAAACAAATTTTCCACTTTTCTATTTGACGAGTGTGATATATGTCGTTGTCATAGTTGATTTGTTTGTTTATGGTTTGTCTTATCACTGATCGGTTGATCACCATGGTGATAAAGGTGGCGGCTCAGTCTAAAAACGAGGTTGCTTAGACTTGTTAATGTTGAATTTGCTGTGGATATTAGTTTATAATTGTTCTGTAGTGTTGCTTGTCTTGCCTGCAATCGCATCTATTCACATAGTATCGATTTGTCCCACTACTCTCTCCCATTACTCTGTTTCACAGAATGAGCCTCCACATTGACTCCCTACCAGACGTTTGTCTTCTGGTCATCTTTGAGCTCATTCTCCTGTACGACCTACTCCAGCTCGATCAAGTTTGTCCAAGATGGGCAAACTTACTGACCAGTGCCTGTGCTCGAAGACGCATTTTAGTGCTGATTCTGGGTGGAAGACGATTGGATGAGATGAATCATTTCTCCATTCCCTTCAACAACAACTTTGAGGTATCCTTCGATGGTCGTAAACCATATTTCGATCTTCCGGCACTTGAACGTGAGAATTCTTTGACATTGCCATCATTGATGCCACCCACCTCATTTGGTGGTGGTGGCACTGCTGAAGATTTTACAGAATTTGCTCGTTTAAAACATGCTCGACTCTCTGGTCGTTTGGTCACCTATTTAGGCAAGCTCTTCCCAAATGTGGACACTCTCGTGATGATTCAGCCACAATGTCACGAAAACGAACTACACTCGATGGTTCGTCTTCTTGGATGCTGGTCATTGAACATTCTGAAACTGTGGCTTCGAGCTATTGACCTTGACTTCAATTACCGTCACCGTCAATACGACCACCCTGTGCGCACTCTACTGCGCAGCATCAATCTACAATGCTCACTACGCCAACTAACACTCGACATTGATGGTGGTGGACTTGGCATCACCTTTCCTCTCGACTCATTTTACTTCATTTCACAACTCAAAATACTGAAACTCTGCCTTGGATTTTATGGTAAAGGTAATGTAATTTGGGACATTGTGCACCGATTCGATCATCCAGAATTGCATCATATTGGCTTGACAAGTGATTTCATTTCGGTGTATGATGTGCTGAGTCCTAACTACAAATTCACCACCAAAGTGAACTATGTGAGTAAAATGAATGATTTATTGCGGTTTGCAGCTGCTGAGCAGTTTGACGAATTGTGTGAACGATTTCCCGCCTTGACAATGTTTCAAATGTACTGGTCACGTGAAATCACCTTCACCAAATTAGTGACCAATTTGGCTTTGCTCACTCAGTTGACTCATCTCAAGTTGACCCTCTCCTTCAAATATCAACGCGAGAATCTGTTTGCTTTGATGGATCGAGTAAGAGTTGATGATGAAAAAGAAGAAGACGAACCTCGACGAATCTCACTGCCACAAGTCAGGATCCACGAATTGGTCATCACGGATACGAGTTCTCACCACCATTTTGAGTCTTTTCCCTCGCAGATTTTTACTTCTGTTGAGGTAATCATCGTAATAGATTTTTCGAATAATTTTACCGCCTGTTCAGATTGTACCAATGGTGAGCATGATCCCGATTGGCCCAAGCAATGTCATCGACTGTTGGTTCTCTCACTGAAGAACAAATTTGCAAACAACAACTCGGCGGTTCGACTTTATGCGAGCCGCATTGGTTTTGGTCTTGATCATGAATTTGTTGATTGGACCAATTACGCCGGTTCCGAAAATAACGATCATTTGCCAGAAGAAGTCGGAGAATAAAAATTTGAGACGTCAAACGCAGATTTGTTGTTTGTTGTTGTTGTTATATTCGAGCGTGTAAGATTCTTCAATCCAATCTAAAGATCCAAGTAGAATAGGCGCTTGTTTTTCTGGCAATGTTTTCGACCTGAAACGTAACGGTGCCTGTATGGATCTGTCTGCCTGTTCAGCTCCATAAAAAAAGACTACGGCCATTTTGGAAAATTTGTTACAACAAGATTTCACCTATTGGAACCTAGGGTCCACCAGGTGGCGTTTCGGTACAAAATGACAAACAAACTTGACAAAATTACGTATAGCTATTCACGCGAAAATATGTTTTCATTTGAGTTTCAGCGTTATATTAATTTTTTTGTTGTGATTTGTTTTGATCATAAGTTTCATTATATTTTCTTATTCTTGAGGGTGTATTGTAACCTTTTATAGATTGAATTCCATTGAAAAATCATAAAGGCAAAAGATGTTTAAATGAAAACATATTTTCGCGTGAATAGCTATACGTGATTTTGTCAAGTTTGTTTGTCATTTTCTACCGAAACGCCACCTGGTGGACCCTAGGTTCCAATGACTTTTTTGCATCATTAGAGAAGTACTTCATTCTGGTATAGGTGAAATCTTGTTGTAAAAAAAATTCCAAAATGACCATAGTCCTTTGCTTTGTAAAAATTTATACATTTTAATATAATAAATAATTTTATTTATTAGAAAACACGCAATTTGTTTGAATTTTAATTATGCATAATCTGATACCGGCAAAGAAGAAACTCTCCATAAGAGATGATAAATAAACTTTGAGAACGAAAGTAGAGACATCAGTCCAAAGGGTCCATATGGACCTATATAGGTCCATAGCGACAGTCAAAGTCGACTAAGTCGACTCGACTTTGAATTGATAATTGACAAACTCTTTGAGAACTATAAAGCTGACCACAAATTTCGGTGGTGGTCGAGGTGTAACAGCAATAAGCTCTTTCTGGGCATCCAACGCGGAACCAACTGTACCAGAATCACCAGGCAAAGTCATATCGCTTAGTCGGCGAATTAGACGACGAATCAGTTAAAGACGTAGACTTTTCAAGTTGTTCAGCAAGATTGGACTTGTCGACCGAGGTAGATCCCGAAATAGTACTCGATGATGATCCACTTGGAGTACTTTCTTTGGCTTCTAAAGAGGGAAAAGTAGAATATGAATAAGAAGAAGAAAGGCAACTCATCCAGAAGCACTCACTTTTGCCATCGTCAACCTTTTCCTCGAATACTTCCACCTCGTTGGAGTCGATTCGGGTGCCAAAGCAAGAAAAAGTCCAGTCCCAAACAACTTGAGTTATGC
The DNA here is from genome assembly GCA_023373905.1 of Rhizoglyphus robini. NCBI lineage: Eukaryota > Metazoa > Arthropoda > Arachnida > Sarcoptiformes > Acaridae > Rhizoglyphus > Rhizoglyphus robini. Next base: position 58,365 of record JAKIJQ010000233.1, on the reverse strand, counting down.
CGTGACGAACGAAATAGATAAAGGACAGTGTACAAAGGATGAACGCCACTACGCTGCAAACAACTGCCCATATATCAACATGACTACTCTCGGTGGTAGTGCTGCTTTGCGTGGTACCATTCATCCGTGAAGTTTTGATCAAACTTTTAGCCCCAATCAGACCGAGTGCCACCAGTGCTTCACCCGAAAAGTGAACCGTAATGTAGAGAGTAGTCAAAAATACAGAAATGATGATGAACACCATGATGATGCACATCAGATGATGAAGCAATAGACAGTGGACTTGTCGGAAGGGGAAGCTTGTTGTTCGGTTGGTGGTGATGATCCAACAGAGGACTTTGGAGTCAAAGTCGTAATTGAGCAGCTAGTTGCCGTCGAAGTAGATGATGCAACAGAGGAGGCTTTATTTGATGATGAAGCCAAATTGGGGAAGGACAAGCTGTGATTCGTCGGTAATTTTGGAATTACCATCCGAAGATGGAGTAGCAGAATTGGGCTCGTCGGTAGGGGAAGCAAGGAGGAGTTGCTCGGCGGATTGTGGTCCAACAGTGGATGGCATGGAAGTTGAAGTTGGCACTGCAGTCGGATGAGTGACTGTATCCGAAGAAGTAGAATCCAAAGTGGCTGCATCGGAAGTAGCAGTCTTCAAAGTAGTGGTAGTTGAAACATCTGAAGGAATCATTGGAACATAACATTAATCTTTCCCAGAGACACACAACAAACGAAACACTTACCACGCCGAACGCACCAACGCCCAATCTTGCAGTGACCGTATATAACGATGTTCAGCCAGGTACTGATAATCGCGTGCAACTAAAAATCCGGAAACATTACGGGATAATACGTTGCGCCATTGCACAAAGGACAAAGCAGAGAAGGAAGCCAAAACTTAATGATCAGTGAGGTCGGTGGGAAGGGGTTTATATGATGTAAATCGAAAGAAATAGTTCGAATCATTTGAATTCACTATTCGACATTTTGGAATTTCTATTTTCAGTTCGAAAAGTACTCAAAATACAGATACGTAAGTAGAGCTTTTTAAGTAATTGTATTATTGAACAGCAAATAAAATGATTAATTTGAGATTTGTATAATACAATCTGGCAATGATAGATCAAATTAAAAAACTAATTGTCAAAAACATTAATATTTCAATTCAAATTAACTTTATTGATTTGAAGATTAGTAGAATTAAAATTTATGATATGATAAATTGAATGTATTAAATAAAAGATTGAATTGTTAAATGAATGAACAGGTCGATATAAAATTGTGCTAACTGTTTATTATATTAAATGTTACAATTAATGATAATTAATTGAACAATTGAATGAGTCTTAAAATGAAGTTAAAATATATAATTTAAACTGTAAATGATTTTTATTTTATAAAAATTAAAATTCATTTAAAAACTTGAGTTGCTTTTAGTAAAAAGTTGAAACATATGTCACACTGTACAATAAAGACTAATTCCTCGACCATTTATCACTCGTTTACAATTCACTGGATTTTCTAATTCTTGAAAAATTACATGATTTTTAAAATTTAATTGAGATGCTAAAATATCTAGAAATCTTTAATTGGATTATGCATTGTCAAATGATCATTTGAAACATATTTTATTTGAAACTTGGCTGTGACGGTTTGAATACTCTTTACTAGCCTAATCCATTCGAAGAGTTTTATGGCAAACAAGATCATCCTCTGAATCATACTTTAATGAATGGATTGTCCTGCAAGTGGATCAACATAGGATTGTAATTAAAGTTGCAGTGTCTCGTGAAATTTTTCTCTCAAAAATTCTTTGTTTTAGTATGTTTATTTTACAATCACAAATGTTCAATAAATTGAATTTTTTAATTGTAGGTCTGTGCAGCAACACTCTTTTGAAAGTACAGATCACGCCGGTAAAGTTTGAAATCATAATTTCACATTTCTTTAAAGTTTAATTGATTAATCATAAAAGCGTTTGAAATTATACATTTTGAAAACAACTTTTTAAACTAGAAAAGTACTTAACGACATACAAAACTCACTTTTTTTATTTCTTAAATCTGAAAAATCATAATTTTACTTGCATTTAAAAATAATAAAAATTAATCAAATTATCTACGATTGGCTGTTGCTAATTTTTGATAAAGTTCCAATTGCCGATCCGATTTGGTCTAAAGATGAATTGTAAATTTGTTTTTTTATTAAGTAATCTACTTACCTCTAAAATAATAGGGCAGTTTTCTCCGTGATACTTTCACCGGTGAAATCGCCCATTTAATCGAATCGTTCATCGCCCGCTGTACTGTACTACAGCAGTGCACTGCACAGTCATTCACACACGCTCACACAGAGGCACACACAGCTCGGCATGCAGACGACAGAACGTATGCGCGTTGCACAGCATCTCAATGTGAATGTAAACACAGCTGACTGACCGACTGCTTGAACTAAAACAGTAGTACGAAGCCTTCAGTTTGTTATCGTCTCAAACAAGCAAACTTTAACAACAAACGAGTTCAAACCTACCAAACAGGACATTTTCCGTCTCCAAACCAATCGTCCATTTCTACATTATATTAAATACTTTGCATCTTTGATAATCTCAACTATCACATTAAACCAAACATCTTGACTATTTCTGTGTGTGTTATTTGTCATATTTTGCGAATATTTTTTGTGTTTTTTACATTTCTGCGCTTCAACTAATATTCATCGTCATCTTTTTGTATTCAAAGGTAAGAAAAGTTTTTGTAATTGTATTTTGGAATGTCTCAAATTATTCGTCGCGTTAGAGGTCGACCCGCTGGGCGCGCCAATGTTGATGTTGTTAATAGAGTTGTTCCTTATGTCGTTCCACGCAGAGGAAGGCCACCTGGGCGAGGTAATGTGCCAGTTATAGGCGTCGAGGCTAATGTGGTTCCACGTGGGGGAGTTGCTATACCTCCTGGACGCAATGATAATGTACTGCCAGTTAGGGGAATCGAGGCTAATGTTCCACGCAGAGGAAGGCCACCTGGGCGAGGTAATGTACCAGTTAGAGGCGTCGAGGCTAATGTGGTTCCACGTGGGGGAGTTGCTATACCTCCTGGACGCAATGATAATGTACTGCCAGTTAGGGGAATCGAGGCTAATGTTCAACGCAGAGGAAGGCCACCTGGGCGAGCTGCTGTGATAGTCCATGATGCTAATCGAGTTGATGTGGCGAGAGAGAGGCACCGTAATGTTCAGAGAGGACACATGAATGGTCTTCCTCAAGAACGACTAAATGAAATTCGTAACCAGAATGCTGAAGAGCATCGGATTGCTTATAATGCGCGTGGTGGTGGTGTTCGTGGCCGTAGAAATAGGACATATTTAGCTGCTATTCTGGGTGATGATGGGAAGTTGCGTTATGGCGTCCCTGATGAAGATTATTTGGGTGATTTGAATGAATTGTGTACTCATTGCCAGGCTAAACATTTCCCAGATGAGAGAAAGAAAAATCCTCGAAATGAACCTTATTCAAACTGTTGTGACAAAGGCAATGTCAACATTATGCAGTATCGTCTTTTGCCTTTCCCACCTGAATTGCAGGCTCTGTATGAGAATGGGAGAGATCCGAATGCAAGTGCACAGGAAAAGAGTGAGAGTAATGAGTTTAACAGGTTAATTCGACAATATAACAATGCTATGGCAACGGCTTCTTTGTCCTACAAGAAGGCCAATATTCTTACTCCTGGACCTTATATCTATTGGGGCCATACTTTAATCACGTGATCAAGAAAATCAACTTTTTGGACTCCCCCTCCCCCCATGTGATCAAGTCGTGATCAATGGCCAGACCCCCCCCTAGACATACACTTTTAATCAAGCCGTATTTATACCCAACTGGCTAAGCCTACCCAACTGACCTACCCTACTGTTTGTGTACTATTTACACAAATGTTGCATACACTCTTGAAAGCTGTGGTTGGCACATTGAATCAATTGAAAATAATACAATTGTCCTTTAAAATATCATCTGAATTTGATCAGACCCTCCCCCTCATTTTTTCGTGATCAATGTGTGATCATTTGTCAAACCCCCCTCCCCCCAACCCTTGATCACGTGATTAAAGTATGACCCCATAAGGTAAACAGTATGGTTTATCATCATGTGTTCAATATTGATGAGTTGCAGAGAGGCGAACTCAGTCGCTATAACCAAACGTATATACTTGATACTGCTGTCCAGAATGATCACCGTCATCAACAGAACGATCATTTGAATGAGAATACTTTGGGCAAGCTTAAGCGTATTTTGTCTGCCTCGAATACAATGTACAATGACCTACGTACGATGTATGATGTTGGTCGGGGTTTGCCGGAACAGCGAATTGTATTTGCACCCACTGAACATTATGAACAAATTCAGGAGGAGAATGCTAGGGGTTGGAATAGGGGCAGAGGTGCAGGAAGGGGCGGCGGTCGTGCTGGTGGTGGTGGCAATAGACGGCGTGATCGTTATGATCATAGACGGTATGATCTTCCTGCTGCTCGAGAGATTGTTGGTGTTGTTTCCGATGATATTGTAAACGATTTGCAGAGAGGCGTTTGTGTTTACATGCGCAGAAATAATGAAAAGAAATTTTTCAACTACGACCAGGGAGTTTGCGATCCTATGACTTATCCACTTTTGTTTCCTCGAGGTGAAGTTGGATGGGATAAGAGACTTCGGAATATTGTCTCTCCCATGCATTTCTATTCTTTTCTGTTGTCCATTCGTGATGAGTTCAATCCTATTCTTCATGCCAAAGATTTGTTTCAACAGTACATCGTGGACTGTTACACTAAATTACTTCGGGATAGGCTTGCGTATATTGAAACTAATCAATTGGAAATCTGGGCGGAGGAGCTTGCTATTCTTCAGGGCATGGCCAACAATGAGGGTCAGTTTAATGCCGTCAATGATTTGCGGAATGTGGCTAATCAGGAGGTTAATAGGAGGAATAACGCGAATATTGAAAATCCTGGGAATAGGGGTGCTAATCGAGGCAGACGTGGGGGCAGAGGTAGAGCTCAGAACGGGGGTCAAGGTGGAACTCAGAACAGGGGCCGTGGTGGAGAGAGGGGCAGAGTCCGGCGAACGCATAATTTGAGGATTCGAAATTTGCAAAATGAGGCTTTGGAAGACATTCGAAATGTCGTTGGAACGAGAATTTCGATTCTTCCTGCTTCCTTTCCGGAAAGTGCTCGCAATCGACGGTTGCTTTACAATGATGCAATGGCGATTATAGGCAAATTCGGTAAACCGGATTTATTTATTACTTTCACCTGCAATACCAACTGGAGGGAGATTGTGGAAAATCTCTATCCTGGTCAAACAGCATCTGACAGGCCAGATTTGGTGGCCAAGGTTTTCGACTTGAAGGCTAGGAGGTTCATTGATGAGATTTACAAAGGGGAAATTTTCGGCAAATGTCTTTCATATGTGGGAGTGGTCGAGTTTCAAAAACGTGGATTGCCACATTTGCATCTATTGGTTACTTTAGCTCCTGAGTACAAACTGAATACTCCAGCTAAGGTAGATGCGGTCATTTCGGCTGAACTTCCCGATATCAATGGTGATGCAGAGGAGCAATTGTTTCATGCTCATGTTACGAGGGTCATGTTGCATTCCATGTGTGGGACTGTGAATCCATCTGCTTTATGTATGCGAAATCGAGTTCGGAATCGTCAACCACAGGTTCAACCTTTGAATCAACAAAATATTCAGCGTGCTCAGAATCAAAATGATAATCCGCTTGAGGATTCTGAGGGTGACGATGACGTTGACTCGAGTGAGAATGATGACAGCAATGATGATGACAGTGAGGATGTCATGTCAGAGTCTGCAATTGATGTTGATGAGAGTGAAAGTGATGTTGAAATGGATGATAACAGTTCTGAAGGTGCACACTCGGATTATGATAGTGATGCTACTGAAATTGTTGGGGATCAGGTTGGAGATGAAAGTGATGATGGTGATACTGTGGGGGTTGAGGCTTTTCTTGGTGTTCCTGTTGAGAGTGGAAATCGTCCAATTGTGCTTGATGAGGATGAGGGAGATGAGCGAGGTCACGAGAGAGATGAAGATCCGTGGGACAGTGACGATGATGATTTGAATGAAATGCTGCTGTCTCAAGAGAATGTGAATGTTGCTGCTGAGAATATTCAGCTTGATGTAGGGCCTAATCTGGATGTTTGTAACAAGCGTTTCCCAAAACCATTTAGTGATGCGACTAACATTGCGAATAAGTATCCTGTGTATCGACGGAGAAATGATGGTCGTGTCTTCACTAAAATGGAACGCCGTACAATGTGCACTTACACGAATCAATGGGTTGTACCTACTAACAAATATTTAATTACTCGATTTAATGCTCACATAAATGTCGAGTTATGTGCTCTTAGTTCTAAGGCTTGCAAGTATCTGTATACTTATATTCATAAGGGCAGCGATATGGCTGACATTGGATTCACTAGGGATAATCGGGATGAGATTAAATCGTACATGCAAGGGAAATACATTGCTCCAATTGAAGCTGCATATCGTATATTTAGTCTTAAGACACACTTTAATTCGCACTCTGTTTCGAGACTGGATGTACATCTCCCTGGGCATCAGAGGGTCTACTGGAATGATGGGCAGAATGGGGGTCGAGCTCGAAACAATCGTGTATCCACCTTGATGTCTTGGTTCGAATTGAATCGTCGAAGTAGAGAAATATTCGAAAATGCCGAACGGGTGCGCAATGAGGACTTTAGAGTGGCTCATCGTTTCAATGACGCAAATGGCGTTGCCAGGGTGGCTGAATTTGATTTAAACATTGATTCGCGTAATTTTTACTATCACGAAATTCCGGAGAAATATACATATGTCAAGGCTTCTGGGGGACAGTCCTACTGGAAACCTAGACAGGGGAGGTTCAATGTTGTTGGAAGGGTGTTTACTATTAATATTAACCGGGCTGGGCAGGAGGAACGCTACTACTTGCGAATGCTGCTTATGCACACTAAGGGAGCTGAGTCGTTTGACGATTTGAAAACTGTTCGTGGGCAAAATGAGAATTTGCCATTTGCCACCTTTAAGGACGCTGCTATGGCGAGGGGGCTCTTAATTGACGATAATGAGCATCGTAATTGTCTTCAGGAAGCCTCTGAAAAGTGTACCCCTGCGCAAATTAGGTACCTTTATGCATTCATGCTTTCACTTGGATCGGTTGCAGATCCTGCGGGATTGTATCGTCAATTTAAACGCTCTATGTGGGAAGATTATACTTTAGAGAATCATCCTCATAGACAGGGAGTTAGTGAAGAGGAAGCCGAGATGTTCCTCTATCGGGATTTAGTTAAACTTTCTCGAATTTTTAATTTTGATTTCACTAACATTAGAGGGATTGACAGACCAGCAAATTTGCCTGATGACTTAAATGTTGAGGAATTTATTGATCGAAGGCTGCTTCTGGCTGAAGGTACTCGGAATAGGGCTTCTCTTAATCGTGAACAATCTGCAGCGTTTAATGCAATCTATACTCGGGTTAACCAGACAGGTCGTATCGATAATAATTGCTTTTCACTTGATGGTCCTGCTGGAACAGGCAAAACATTTGTCTACAAGACACTGTATCAACAGTTGTCTGGTGAGGGGAAAAATGTTCTTAGTGTTGCATCTTCAGGTATTGCTGCTTCGTTGCTTCCAAATGGTCGAACTGCACACAGTGCATTTAAATTTAAATTTAATATGACCTCTGATGATTACTTGACCACCATGAAGATGCAAGATGCTCTTGCTGAGGAGTTACGGAATGTGGATTTAGTGATTTGGGATGAGATTTCGATGACTCCTCATTGGGCATTGAAATCTGCTGATAAATTGTTTCGTGATTTAACGGGAAATGATGTTCCTTTCGGTGGCAAAGTGTTCGTTTTTGGTGGGGACTTTAGGCAAATTGTTCCGGTGATTAAAGGACATAAACGGGAGGCAATATTTGCATGTCCCAAGAACTTTGTTTACTGGCAGTCGTTCATTAAGTTTCGCCTCACTGTTAATCAGCGGACCGATAATCAAGAGTTCCGGGAATTTTTGATGAGAATTGGGGATGGGCTAATTGGAAGAGATATGTTTAATGGGGAACGGGAAATTGAGATTCCAGGGGGTTATTTATCGTCGAGTAGTGAAATTCGGGAATTTGTTAAGGAAATTTATGATGATGATGTCATTTTGAATCCTGATCAACAGTATTTGGATGATGATCCTATTACTAAGGTTTGCATTCTAACTCCACATTGTCGCACTGCTGCTATCATCAATGAGATGGTTTTAGACATGATGCCTGGCGAGATGAGAACTTACTTTAGCCAAGACAAGGTTGTTCTTGATAGGATCGAACAAATGAATTTAGTGGGTGCTGAGCAGATGAATAGGGAGAATCCGTCAGGGAATCCGCCGCATGAACTGCGATTGAAAAAAGGTTCTATTGTTATGTTGTTGCGCAACATTTCAATCTCGGAAGGCTTGACTAATGGAACCAGAATGCGAGTAATTAATTTTCATGATCGTTTTCTCGAATGCAAGATTATTACTTCGGGTAATAGAGCTAATGGCGAAATTGTTTTAATTCCCAGGATCAGCTTTAATATTAAGCCTGAAGATACCGGATTTGATTATGCTTTCACTCGAATTCAATTTCCAGTTGTTCTTGCATTCGCCATGACAATCCATAAATCGCAAGGTCAGACATTAGAGAAGGTTGGGGTTTACCTTGAAAGCCCTGTGTTTCAACATGGTCAATTGTACGTTGCATTTAGTCGGGTTCGGGACCCGGCAAATCTCAAGGTGTATATTGCCAGTGATAATGTACATGAGTCGAGGCGTAATAAGACACTCAACATTGTCTGGCCGGAAATTTTGTTTGACGATACTCCAGATGTTGGAGATGCTCAAATGGTTGTGAATGAGGATGACTTATTTTTAATTGAAGAAAATAATTGAATTATTATTGACAAAAACATTTTCACAAAAATTATTATTGACGAATGATGATGGTTAATGTATATATATTTCTTTCAGGCTTTATTTACAGATTCTCATCTACGACATCTCAAGACGAACATTTCTACTCAATTGTAAGTAGCGAATTTCTTTAATTATTTGCATGCATTATTGTTTTTCACTCTGTTATTATTATGATTGTAATTTATATTCGTGTAAACATCTGTTTTTTATTGTATTAATGGATAGATATTAATTGATATAACGCTTTTAGTATTGAGCTATTATTCGAAGTGTAGAAATACGATTGTCGAGCGTTTGTTAAATTGTTTTCATTTGCGCATTACATTTAGACATTTTATGAATTGTTTTTGTTTTAAGAGAATCTCAGGTTTTGCGATTGAGAACGTTTTGTTGCGTTTTGCATCAGATTTACGTTTATGCTTATGCTTATTGCCACTGTATGCCAATGCCAATTGAATCTGACCAATTGATGATCCCTGATCTATTCTATGCCAGAGTGACTTTGGCAGTCACAACACTAATCACACTTTAAACACTAACCCGATCGATTTGCCCAATGGGATCAAACGAATCTTTCTCTTGGAATTGTCAACTCATCATTGACTTCCAATGCCACGACTCAACTGGCGGGTCAAACTTAATTATAACCTTGATCAAACTTCATTGGTTTATGAACTAACGATGACCATTAACTAAGGCATCTTTTTGAACATCTCTATTCGTAATAACAATTTGACAAGTGACAATGTTACAAAATCTTAACATTGGCTTTATGACCGGCATTGACAGACTGTTCGATTAACCGATGCATTTATTATTGTTCAAAACGTTTCTTTACTTTCGTAAAACTGTAATTCAATTATTTCAAGTCAATTTACAAATGTTCTGAGCGTAGTGCAAAAGTATTCCGATTTAATGGACGATTAGATAATTTGCATTTTTATATTAAAGTAATTTGTTCTTACTAGAAACCTAAAATTGATTTTATCTATTTATTCTTATTGTCCAGTTGATGGATTTTTAACTTAATTTGTTTGACAGGATTAGCACAAAGTGAATTCAACAGCCAATGCCGAAATAACCGATGGACCAACCAAACGACCGGACAACCTGAGAATCTCCAATTTAATTACCATCTTTATCTACCATGCGACTTCATCTCGAACTGTAGCAGCTGAACTTTTTCTTTTTTCTTATTATTATTGTTATTCTTATTATTATTGTTATTCTTATTGTAAATCTTCTTGCTAATTCAATAAAGATCCGAAATGGTTTAAACTTAAATTATTTTGTTTAATTATTTATTGTTTAGAGACGGTATGAGGATCGAGTGGGTGAGCGGCTGGTGCCGTGGGGGTTGGGGAGGTGTGGGGGTGTGGAGGTGTGGGGTGGGGAGGTGTGGGGGTGGGGTGGAGTGGGGTGGGGTGGTGGCGCGGGAGCGCCTTGCGAGGGTCGCTTGCGACCCGAGCATTTTCTTGTAAATATATATTGTATTGCAATCATATTAAATCTAGTGCCCACTGTATTAGCATTACTTTATGAATGGTTTTAATTTTTTAGTGAAATGGCTGGTGCATTTGCAAGAGTTAAATGAACAATGTAACTTATAATTGTTGAATTGTTCAATACACCAATTTGCCAATTAGTCAGTCTTACCGCCTGTCCGTCTCGCAGTGAGTGTCATGTGTGAGTATATAACCAAATCGAACCGAATGTTGCATTGGCGGGTGGAACTGTGCGTCGCTATATGCCTGCTCTAGTGTTTGAGTGTGGAGGAGCAGGCGCCACATTCGTGTGCTGCAGTCGTTGAATATACCTCTACTCTAGTACAGCGAAGCCCGTCGCAATATTTTTGTTCTGCAGAATCAATCACCGAATAATTGTGCAGTGAATCATACAACTGCACTAGTACATGAAGCATTATAACGATTTTGGCAATACATCATTTTGACTCTGTTTAAAGCCCATGAAACTAACCTAGATATACATAGAATGGCTTCAAAATTTTTGAGAATTTTCTAGGGGGCATTAGAATTCTGGATTGCAACTTTTTACGTAAATTTTGCTCAATAAGATACTTTTAAAAAATATTTAACGATAATGCCAAAAACTCTCATTATTTTGATGGGAAATTTCCAGTGGCCTATCGGGATTTGTGTGTCACCCAAATGCCCCAAAAAAAAGTCTGTAATTCTTTTTGCACCCCCAAGAAGAGATTTAGACCCAGGAATTGTAAAATCTTTTACCTCGGTTTTACTTTAAATTGGCCTAATGCACAGTGCGGGGGAACTCAAGTCGAGTTGCATCGATCTTAAAGCAATTTCAATGTTTTATTGTTGTCGATAAGATACAATTAAAATTACACGAGTGTGAACTTGTTAGTTCTGTGTTAATGTTTTACCTTGCGAAACCGAACTCTTGAACAGCTCAGCAATCAGCTCAGCTTTGCTGCTTTTGAGCAATAGCTTCCAGCCCTCAGTGGCCATGACTGCTTCTGCATTCAAAGTGATGTACTCGATGCATTTCGACTTGAGCTGTGCTGCATTGTGCATGTCTGCAAGTAGTAGAACAGTAGATACTGATTCGGTGGTCAGTGATGAGTGAAGTGATTGTTCGCAGATTGATTTCAAGTGGCTCAGATGATACTGAAACAGACAAAATTTATGCAAAATAAGTATATGACATAGTCATATTGTCAAAACATTACCTTATCAGCAGCAACAAACAGTTCCAATCCAAATCTCTCCATATCCGGCATTTTGCCACTGTAAATGTATCCGAGCAATTGCTCAAACGCATCCGCATCAGCATCCGGAATCACAACTCGATTCTGCCTCTTCTCCTCCAAATCAGCACTGAACATTGCCCTGAACACCGAGGATCGAGCTGAAAGAATATTCTTGTGCACTTTGAATTCCTTGCCACCAGCCACACAGGCAACATCACTCAAATGGCCACTTTCAAGTAGAGCTTGATAATCACTTTGCAGTGTCTTGTTATGCGCCACAAGAGCAGCTGCCTTTGCTGTTGCATCAATCGCCTCTTGATTTGTCGCGAGTTTAGTCTCCAAAACGTTGACCTTTTGTGTATTAAAAAAAATCAATAAATATCAAATTAAGCCTAAAAACAACTCCAAACCTCACAATGGATCTTCAAAGCGCCATTCACCAAATAGCCAACAGCTTTATCATATTCCAGATAGGGAGTAAAATTGATGTGTCCATAAGGATTATTCGTTTCGACATAATTCCAATGAAATTCTATACAACACATGAAACAATAGTAGATAATTGTCTTCTTATATAAATTTGATAAATTAAACTCACCAATAGAGTAGACTTTTTGTTTTGCTTCATTTAGAATCGAAATTCGATACCAAAGAGGCAGCTCTTTCTCACTCAATTTGTGCCACAAGGCAATGTAAACTTTATTGGTCATGTTGAACAGTTTGGCTTTAGGATTCAAAAATAGTCTAAATTTATGTTGTGGTTGTTCATTGTTTTTGGCGAAAAAATCTTGCGAAACTACAAAGTTTTTAAGTGATTTGAATCGATCGATTGTCCAGTTGAGGGTTGCGGGTTCCTGTTGTGCAACTGGGTCGGCTTTGGGTGGTTTTGAAGACCCTGAAGTTGACATTATTTCATAGAACAGCAAACAAAATCAAAGATGATGTTAGTTTGTCTGTGTCGTAACTCAAAATGAAATCACAAATGAGTGCAACATTGCATATGCCAATCAATGTTTGTTTTTTGTTCTACGAATTCAAAATCTATTATGGTAATTGTACTATTTTCCTCCTTGTTTAGCCAATGAGTTGACTCGAAATGCAATACTCGATCAATTCACTGGAATGCAACAACGCAGCGCTAAAACAACGACGAAAACAACCAACAAACCAAAACGAACAAGCAATCTAATGTTTATTCTTGTGAAAAAGTATTACAATTCATCCTAATGATTGAATTAATTTTAATCAGTGCTACATTGCTCGATTCAATTCAACAAACGACTGCGTCTTTCTTTTTCAAATTTTCATCAACATTTTTAAATGTTTGAAAGTTACACATTAGCCAACATAGTCTTCGCCCATAATATTTTTTCTGAATATTTTCATGAATAATACCGAAATCGAGAGTAGAAGCTAAATTTAAATGGGAAATTATTTTTAAAATTAAAAAATGTAGAAAGAAAATAAATATTACAATTTCAAACATTTGCGAATCTATGATGCTATTGTTGAGGTATCGAAATCCAGCTCGAGCGCCTTTATAGTTGGCAATCATTTTGTTGAGCTAAACATTTATTAGAAAGATTTTATAGTATTTTGATTTGTTTGTACACTTACCACAAGCAGCTGTGCACTGGTTGGATCACAGATCCTCGAGAAAACATAGGCGAATGTTCGATTTGCTTTGTAAATGAGCACATTTTTGCGCACAATGCACGAGCACTCATTGGTGATGAACATGATGGTGACAAAGAGTTGAATCGAAAAGAACAGAGTAAACGATTTCATTAGAAGCGAGTCTGTTGGCCTAAATAGGCACGCATGCAACATGAAGCAAATGACCACCACATAGCTGAAAACATAATTCGTGAGAATGAAACTCCAAAACTGATTGTACACGTGTAGTTCACTGAAAATGAACAAGACTTCCCGATTGCAAACAGAGAATTGCCTCGAGGATTTCTTGGTCAAAAATACATAAAAAGTATCCCAAGCACCAAAATTTGTTACAAATGCTTGTACCTGGCATTAATTATATTTTTGCAGGTATGACTTTTGGCCAGAAAATATTTTTAATTTTTAAACCACTAAATAAAATGCATAATTATCGATTTCATCTTAAACTAAACATGTTAAAAGTCAGCTAGCAAAAAAATCAGATTTTTTGGGCGCTTAGTTTGCTAGGAAACGAGCAAAATGTGGACATTGGGGTCAGAATGACCCCCACCTGGTAATCGGAAGGTTAATGAGAAAATTTGTATTTCACGAATTGAATAATTAAAATTACATAACAGAATAGCGATCACAAACGGTGGCCAATGGCAACGGTCATTGGCGGCTAACACAAATTAGTTCGCAACTCCGCTAATGACGTTTGTCAATCGATCACTCAAACCGTTGTACACACTCACACAGTATATAAAGCTCATAGAGCCAATGCATTACAAGACCAGTCCACAATGTCCACGACACTTGCTGCTTTGATCAATAAAAACTAAGTTTGAACGCATTTCACTTCCGTTCATTTCATTGTATGACCTTTTCTGATCGCTAAATACTTAAGCATCGCGACCAGCTCCTTAACATTAATAATTTGTACTCTTACTGGGGGAAAAATTGAAAAAACAATCTTTTCATTAATATTTCATGTTCGCAAATATAAAACGGAATATTTAAAATGTGAATATCAAAATCAACATTAATTTATTCATTAAAATTTTATTTTTAATTCCACTTCCATTTGTTCTGCTCAGTTTCGTTCATCGCCACAATGATGAGTGCGAAAATTCTCTGCTCTACCATGGAATCATTAGGTTTTACAGTTTTTTTTTTCAACAACTGTGCTCACTGTCCATTTCAAAAATTGAAGTCAAAAATTCTTCATCAACTTTTGTGAAATTGTCCAAAATTTATTTACAACTCAAAAGTGATATTAGTCAATTTGAAAAATTCATTGAAGTCAGGAAAACCTTTAAAATTAAAATTATTATTTTATTTTACTTTATTTAAACATTTTTTGCATAAATATAATTAACAAACTTTTCTTGTGAAAAATGTTGCATGTTGATGAAATGCATTTTTTTGCAATATTATTTAAGTTAATTGTGTCAATGCACAGCATAGAAATGAAGAGTACTACTAACATCATATATAAAAGGAAAGCTAATATAATTCGATTAGATCTACGAGTGATAGAGAAATTCCAGACGACATTCTTCAAATTGCCAATATTACATTAAAAATAGTGCCAACAAAATTTAAAAAATCTTTGAATTTAGTAAATGTTGGTATGTGTCAAGTAAACCACCAATTTGACTAGATGTTGACTGGTAGATTTCTTTATTTCGACGTAACCTACACTTTGCACAATTTTTTCTTTAGCAATAGGTTTCTGAATGTCAATACTGAAAATGAAATATTCTACAAAATAGGACAAAAAATTGCCCAAGCTGAAAAAGAAGGCAAACATGTGAGCATTGAAGAAAATGATAGGTACCATTTTGGAACAGTGGAATTGTGTTACAAATATGGACATTGTAGATATTAGACGTTTTTTGGCCCTATTAAATAAGCATAAAGTTCAAAAGAAAACTGGTGACCGAATACATTTTGTTTCGGAAAATTTCTGGCTATAATTTATTTCCCCGTTTATCTTAATAAATGTGCAATTAAATTATAGCTAAAAATATTACAATTCAACGTGTATTCGGCCACCAGTTTTCTTTTGAACATGATGCTTATTGAATAGTGCCAAAAAAGTGTCTAATATCTACAATGCCCATATTTGTAACACATTCCACTGTTCCAAAAATGGTACCTATCATTTTCTTCACTGTCCACATGTTTGCCTTCTCTTTTTGGTTTTTTCAATTTTTGGTCCTATTTTGCAGAATATTTCATTTTTAGGAGCTGCAGTCAGAAACTCATTGTTAAAGAGAAAATTGTACGAAGTCTATGTTACATCGAAATATAGAAATCCACCTGTGAAATCGACTTAGTCCATCTAGTCCAATTGGTGGTATACTTGACACATACCAAAATTCACTGCATTTAAAGATATTTTGAAATTTAGCTTTAGGTAGCTTTAGCTCAGTCGATTTGCTGTAGCACAAAAACACGTCAAATTAAGATAAAGAATAGACAAATAAACAAAAATTGTTACAATCTGTTTAACTTAACCCGCTATCGCTTACATTTAAAATATCGCAAACATCTTTAATCGTGAATTAAGTTTTAGGAAATATTTGCAATTTGAAGAGTGTCATCTAGAATTTCACAATCACTCGTAGATCTCGAATTATATTAGCTTTCCCTTTATATATGATGTTAGACTCTGTATCTCTATGTTGTGCGTTTGCGCAATTAATTTAATTACTATTGCAAAAAAATGTATTCCATTAATGCAACATAACATTCTTCAAGAAAAGTTTGTTAATTATAATTTAGAAATATTAAACCAATTGTATTCCTGGAAATTAAATTTAGAGTCGCGTGTTTGTTGGTGTAGTGTGCATGGAAAATAAATTGAATATATTAAATATTTGAACAATGTTCCAGGAAATATTGATCGATCATTAGTACATTATTATTGAATATGTATTGTTTCTAATTAATAAATTGCATAACAATAAATTGAATTGTCTTGGTGTAAACAAAAATTACTCAATTTGTTTATTGCACTTATTGTTTGTCTGACATTTTTGGCAGTTGGCAGAGTACTTCAGCGTGGAGTTGGTTGCATTCGGTAATGCTCGTGTGCAGCTCAACAACAACAACAATAAATCCGAAATAATAGAATTTAAAAAAAAATTAAATAGTTATTTACAAATTATTCATTCGACACGTCGGTGGCTACTTTTCATTGCATGAGTAATGAAACTATCAAAACGGCTTACACTGTCCAATATCTAAAAATACCAACTTTTATAAATGAATTTTATGAATTGAGTTTGACACAGTTCAGCAGGTTTAATCAATAATAAGTCAATGCATTGTCAACACAACAATTTTGGGAAAGAAAGGGAATAATAACATTTATAAATGGCAATATGCTGGTTTTGTTTCGGTGCACATTTGAGTTTTATCATCCCAAAAATGATGCCGCTCACAGAACAATAAAGTCATCTCGAATGCACCAAACTCACCTTTCACACACTCGTAATGCCGGAAACATATTTGTGTGTCCGGAAATTTGCCTTCAGAATGACAAACAAAATGTCCTTGGCTGTCATTGCGAGGTGCAGGTGTAGTAGTTTTTGGAACCACAGTAGAGCTTTCCTGCTCTCGAAGGTCGTGTTTGAAGCCTTGTGCAATGGCACGCAACAGTGGATACCGTTCACCACAGTGACCACAAAAGTCATCGTCAGAGAGTGCAAACACTGTCATGCCACCATAGCCTTCGGCAGTGATGTTGCTCGCTTTGTAGGCCAACAGTTGTGGATCTTCATACGAGATGAATTCTCTGGTCTGGTCATTTTGCACCACGAATGCGTGCACCGACTGGTTCCCTGTCCGATGAATGCTAAATGAGCCTGGTGAGGATTTCATCATTGTACAAAGCTGTTGAGTTGTAAAAATCAAAAATAATTGAATTCATTGTAAACTTAGCATTTACCTCGTTGTAGCTTAACAAACTAGAAGAATCAGTAGCCGTATCATCAGAGCCATTCTGCAACTTCCACACTCGAGCAGTGAAAGGCACACCCATTAGCAACTTTTCGCGTGGAATGCCTTGTTTAGCCAGTGCAGACAGGGTGGCCAGTTGTTTTTCAAGTTGCGTGGAATCTCCTGCATTCCTACCAGATGGATTGACATAATCAAAAGTGTGTACGTTCACAAAGTCTACGTACAGTTCTGTTGAGAATTAAAAAAAATAATCAATTATTCTTTTGCCTGTGAACAGTGAACAACACAACTCACTCAATAAAATCCACAAAATTAATCTTCGAAATTGATTCTCGATTTGCTTCAGGTTGGACGATGCTAATTCCCAACGAGAATTTGTTGCTCGCAAATTTTAGATGAATCCTTTTGAAAAAGCTTGCCAAAATCTACTACTCTCGTGTCTTGAGGAATTCCATACCAATCGATCACCACACCATCAAATTTGTACTCAAACAAGAACTTCACAATTGAATCTACAAATTTCTCAAGATATTGCTCGTTGTCAGCCACAATCTGAAATATCTCCCAATACCCCTGAATTGCGATCATTGCCTTTGCACGACCTTTTGCACTGACAAACTTTTCCAAATCGTCTAACAAATGTGGAGAGAAATTCATTTTACATTCTACAAAGCACAATATATTCAACTTACGATGGCCCTGCTCTAGAGCTGGATCCAAAAATGAAAGTTCATGATTGTTAGAGTTAATTCCAAAGTAAGCATAAACAATGTGACTGCACAGATTTGAGTCTAATAGATGATGATGATTAATCAAAAGGAAATGCCCAATAATAATTATAATTAGATTCACTTACCAATATGTTCAACATGCATACTTCGGTCGTTTCCTCTGTAGTGATCCCAGTAATTGTAGTAACAAACAGTCTTTGGTTGCTTCGCGATGCTTGCGCCCTGGCTCAGCTGAACCATTGCAGCAGCAAACAGCAAAAAGATCGATGCCACAAATGGCAATTTAGTCATTTTGGTTTCAGAACAAAAAAATGGTCTCAATAGTTTTGTTCAACCTATTACAAAACAAATTGTGTGTTTTAATCCAAATGTGACTTGTGTGCTTGTTCTGTTCAACATTTCTATATATACTCGTAGATTTTTTTTGCATGCACAAAAACAGTCAACTGAATGGTAATCTCCAGATTACATCATTTACATCTATGCAAACAAACAGTTGAATTCTTATGTTGGCGCATTATTATGGCTTAATGATAAAATAAACACCAAATTAATTTAAATGACCTGTAATTTCTTGCCACATAAAAATCCATCAAATCATCATACTGTTTACCCACGCTCGAGAATAATTAATAATACTATTAAAAATGAGATAACCAAATGTATGATTGCAGTCACAGTCAGCTGACTGTAGCCGTATGTAACTAATGTTACAATGTGCGCCCTCATGCAATGCCGCTCCGCACACACACACAACTATACATGTACAGATTATCAGCCGAAAATATATATTTGACGTATAATATGGCAATATAATGTGCGCGCATGCGCAATCTCTCACGAGGCAGTTGGCCTCAAGGCTAACCAGTGTCGGTTGAAGTAGGCAAAACTTAACATTTATTGGAAAAGTTTTAGTTTAAAACAACAATTTCCTAATATTACATTAAGTTCCATGTAAATTCCTGTACAAAAACTATGAAAGAAAGTGTCATTCCACATGAAAACAAATTAAAAATCGCTTTTGCTTCGACAAATTTCAATGAATCATAATTTTGTGCCAATTCACTTTGGAATCTCTGACTGATGCAGGTTGCCTTGAGGTAGTCACTTTTACTTATATAGTGAAGAACAAAGTGTTTGCTTGAGTTGGCGTACCACAGGTCGAGTAGACCATTCTCGCGTAAAGTTTGAATACTACAAATAAAAAAAATTAGTAAAAATATTAAAATCTTAAAAATATTACGCCATATTAAATGGCTTCATCAATGGAGAGCGTTTCTCGACAATCACAGACTGGAAAAATTGAAACAAACTCTCGGATGCAATGTGAACTTTAGCTGGTTCCTTAAGACGGTCAATCTGTTTGAGCATCTGCAAAAATGATCGTATTTCGAGTACCACACTTTTTGGTTCACTCTCAATCAGTGAAATGAGCTTCAATTCTTTTCGGCTAATCTTTCCGGCAGTTCGACTTTTGTTCAATTTTTTGGCCAATTTTATAGAATATTCCATTTTCAAGCTTTGCAGAAAGAAATTTTTTGATTGTACGCAAATCGTTCTCCTGTGATCAAGGTACTTTGACGATCATTAAGAAGCCTTTCAAGTTGTTCAATTGTGTCCACTGGTGGATTGTACTCTCGAACAGTCAACGATGAGTAGAAGAATGAATTGTAGTACTGAATGATCACAAAACTGGCTAAAATCCAGCTGCAATACAAAAGACGAGTTGAGTGATTGGCGGATTCTGTCCAAATTTGATTTGCTTAAAAAAACTAAATTATATTTGATTTACTTCAAAATTAAACTCACATTGATTCACCATTGCAGCATAAAGTTTGAATGTAACATGTTTGATTGTTGATTTGGTTATGATTGAATAGTTAGAAAAATAAATCAGTAAAATTGTGAGAAGTGCAAATACTGAAATTTGAACAATTGCAAAGTTCAAATCAATTGCTTGAAATACGATCCAATTGCGTTGAAGTTTAAGTTTTCTCTCAGACATGAACGTTATATCGTGAAATAGAATTGCTCGCGTAAAGTCGATGAATTTGGTTTCAACGTAGCGATGAAACGCGCCGCATAGTCCAAAGTTTGCAGACTGAATTAGACAAAAATTAGTAAAATTTAACCAAAAGTTTAAAATACGTAAAAGTCTGTTTGTACGAACCCCATCTGCGACTATTTCCACTGGATAAGTGTTTTGCGACAAATTTTTGACCAATCTCATAAAACCCAGCTCTACATTGATCAAGTTTGAACGAAATCTAAATTTAGTTTCAAGATATTTTAAAAGTTGTAACTCAGTTCCGCTTGTTGGAATCAATTTTCCGCTTGTTGGATCTTTATTAAATTCACACACTAAAGGAAACTATAAAATAATTTAAAATAATTTAAATCTTTTAAAAAATGAAATATACCGGATAAACTGCAACATTAATTGAAGTGTTGTTAAAATTGCATCTTTTGAATGAAACTTTCAATCTTGTGAAATCGATTTCACGTTTTGGCCAAAATACTTTTGAATGTCGAACACAGCCATCCAGTGTTGGACGAATGTGAATTGATGTAGAATTTTGTCCTTGAATAACTAAAACACATGAAAATGTTTGACTTGATCGACTGAGAATCGAGTTTGGCCAACGAAAAAGCTTTTCAGGTGAAACGTATTCATTACCAAACACTACAATAAATGGAAGGCAAGACAAACAATCGTGATGGAATGTTGATAATTTGAACAAAATTTCATTAAACACACTTTGATTTAGTATTTTTAATTTTTGGTTGAAAAAATTAAAGATGATTAGCAACTTTTTAAAGTCATATTTAGATTGCAGAACTGAAAAGGATTTTCTAGTGATATTCAAATTATGATAGTAATCAAATGAACAATTTGATTTGAGCAAATTTTGATAAATATCACTTGATTTTATATTTTCCCGAATTTCCAAATTTTCAATTTGTACATCGTTGACGAGAATAACTTTTAAATTTGAATTCAAATTCACACACAGATTCACTAGATAATGATCAAATGAAACATCACCATGATAGATAGTTGAACATGAAAATTGAATTTGAAACAATAAAATTTTGGTCAAAATTTTTAGTAAATCCATTTTGAAAAAGCATTTTATATTCAAATAATAATGTTTTCAGTTTATATATCAAGTATTATATTACAATATTAGTAAATCATTAATATTTTCACTGGAAATTAATCCAATTTTGGTGAATCAATAAATACATAAATAAAAGCAACAACAATCGTGTTTGTTTAGTATTATTAGCGAAAATATTGTTTTTTTTCTTCGTTTCGTATTATTATTAGATTTATTTCTGAATCAATTTATTGGTGTACGTGAGAGCATTGATATTGATCGTGTTAGCAAAAATTTTTACGGTAAACTATATATTCAATTAAGGTTATTGGACACTTTTCCAGGTACGAATTGCGTAAAAGTTTATGAATGATTCTATTGGCGTTGATTATAAGAAGAGATTTATTCGGATTATTATGGATTTAAATTTTATTCCCGATAAATATTGCAAGTTTGCCGATAAAAAATAGTGATTTCACCGATTACTAAACTCCCCGACAAAATTGCAAATAATGCCGATAAAATTTGTAATCTTGCCGATAAAAATAATAATCTTGCCGATTAGGAATTTAACCAGATAAAATGGATAGTTTATACATTATATTTGACATATTCGGTTAGTTAGTTATATTAGTTAGTTAGATGGTTGGTTAGATGGTTAATTGGTTAGTTAATTAGTTGGTTAGTTAGATGATTAGTTAGATGATTAGTTAGTTAGTTAGTTAGATGGTTAGTTAGATGGTTAGTTAGATGGTTGGTTAGATGGTTAATTGGTTAGTTAATTAGTTGGTTAGTTAGATGATTAGTTAGATGATTAGTTAGTTAGTTAGTTAGATGGTTAGTTAATTGGAGACTATTGTAAAAATATCAATTACTAATGCCTATCGGCAATATAATTATTTTATCGGCATTATAATGGAATTTATCGGGAAATTTACTAATCGGTAAACTAGTTATTTTTTATCGGCAAAGTTAGTAAATTTATCGGGCCATTAATTACAAGCCGATTATTATTACAGGATATATTTTTTAAAATCCAAGATTAAAATGATAGATTTTTTATTTGCGCTTGTAAATGATTGAAACAAGAAAATGCGCTTGGGAATGTTGAAAACAAGAAAACTATCACTTAGGTAATATGTTTGAGATGTTCTTCAAATAAAAAATCAGGCGGCGGGTTACCTCAACCTCAACCTCTTCGTGGTGGCATTTTGGGTAATTTGTACAGAACGAACGACAAAAGGTAGAGGTTTGAAAATGTAGGAGAATAGGTTAACACAAGGTGTCTCTGAACCCTAAGAATGTTAATACTAGTTATAGATAAGTGCCGTAGTTAAAAATTCCTAATTATCTAACCAAAATTTTTGAGTGAGCGACGATTCTTCCCCAAACAAATCGGGAGAAAACGGGATTCTTGTGTCCACTGCTCCTCCGAAACCACCGTATGGATCGGTCTGAAAATTTAACCCAATGTTCTGGTGGTGGTGTAGATGTGCATATTCAATTTTGGTCCATATAGGTCAAAGGTCAACGCAATGGCAATTTTTTGAAAATCGCAAATTTTGTATAGAAATGGGTTGGGACCTAGTGTCAACATTGGGTGTGTGATGTTAGTAAAGACTCATGATGAGTCATGAATGACACAGACAAGCACACAGTGTACAGTACTGCCCGCCGGTTGTACGCAAAGTAGATACGCATTGCGCACTATCCAACACATCCAGAGGAGGTGCAAGGCTTTTGCCGCCTATACCCGAATCTGGCGTTACAAGAATTTTACCTTGCTACCCCCATTACACATTTTCTTAGAAATGAATTGCCGCTCACTGTCCTAACCAAATGCTGTCCCATTTGACCTTGCCGCCCTTGCCCTTTGGCAGAAATTTAAATTGCCGCTGCCGATTAACACATCCAAATAAGAATTTAGGGATATACTGTTTAGGTGAGTGTTTGTATTTACATTCTTAACTACTCTTGAGTACATGAATACTTTATATTGATTAGTATCTTATCGATAAAATTGAACTATTTATAAAAATATTTAGAGAACCGCTACTTTATAGTTTTTGGAAAAATCGCCTGCTTTGCGCATTACCAAACACCACTCTTACCTCTTTCTTATCTAAGTTAATTTAAGTATGCTTTGTGTTATATATCACTCATTTTACCCAGATATTCTGAATTAGCTTGCTCTCTTTTTATCTTTCACTTTTTACTAACACCTCGAAAAGAAAGAACAGTTTTGTGTATGGTGCTTCTCTTTTGAATTACCTCAACTTAGATTTTGGTTTAGATAATGTCGAAAGAAAGTTATCTGATCGCAGCAAACAAATAGGAAAAAGTTTTACAAACGATATGAAGGGCTTATAAAGTGCAACAAATGGTTTATGATGCTTATAATCCAATTACTACAAAGTGATTATATTGATGAAATGATAAATGCTGCTTGTAAATTTGATTGATTTGGTATCATAAATTAAATTCGTACATGTCCTCGCTTTTTTAAATTTTAAGATTAAATTCAAATCATGCTTGTGTTCACTGTGAAAAGGAAACTGTCAATCTAAATTCAGCAATGGTAATAATTTGGAACCTTTTTTCAGTTTCGCCAAAATTGTATGAATTGAATCAATTCAATTAACTTACATAGAGGTCTGGTTGTTTTTCCACTTTTGTAACATAGTCGATAATGATACTACAGAACTTGATAATGGTGAAGGTTTTGATGAGACCTTTGTACCACTGTTCAATCAGGTTGACAATCTATTTCCTGATTAAAGAGGGTCGATTAAGGCGATAAGCGAAAAGTTGAAATTTAATATCCCAAAACGGTACACCAATTAGCGAGTTTGAATTTGAGTGTACCAGTATATAGTGAATTTTTGAGTGTACATCGTTCGCTCCGACTTTACGCCAACGGCGTTATTTATCTTTTAAAAATAAGAAAGCAAGAAGGCTTCATAACGCCGGCTGCTGCTAAGACTAGTTTATTTATACGAGCGTGACTTGACTGCACACATAGCAGACACACACAGGCCGCCTAAGTACACAATGACAGGAAAGGGACAGTTCAGGATGAACTTAACCGTATTGCACAGGAGTGGGGACGTTCACAGAGGAGAGGTCACCCATAAGTAAACACAGAGGACGGTACAGGAGCATACATTTCAGCAGCCTTGACCAGAAATAATTCTGTATGTGCATAATTGATAATTATCACGGATTCCACTTATTCCTGTAATGGTGTAAAGACAAAATAAATTAGTTTCAGTTAGAGAAATGAAACATTTAGCATACCGTTTTAAGATGTAAATCAAATTGATATACAGATTGATCAAGTGATACAAATAATTCCACGATGATTCCTGAGTAAATCTAAAACAACAAACAAAAATATAACGTAGATCAAATCAAATCAGCGTAATCACCAAAAAATCATCAAATCAAAAAATTACCAAACAAACATCAAAACAAAACAGCTGATCGATGTGAGGACGATGTTTTGATTGTAGTACGAGTTGAGTTGAGTGGGCTGAGATGTTCCATGCAATCAGGTGATGACGATCAAATGTTTCGTGAATTGATAGGATAGGTAACATTGTGGATAAGGTGAAAAGTATGTTTAAAAACAATAACAAAGTGAATACACAACAGACAACACACAAAATCATCACACAAACACGTACACACAGCGAGCCACACTTGTTGATGTTGTGAACAAGACTCGAAACAATAGAATAAACGTTTCTGGACCACATGGCCACCGAGATTGCTTCGAATTGATCCACAAATGTCCCAAAACACGAGATCTCAATCACAACAACACACGTAAAGCACTGTTTGTACTGCTGACAGTAGACTTTCAAACTGTACAGCGAGAGATTAGCAATGTGTTCAGAAAATGCACATAAATACCGTAGAGCCCATGAAAAAGGTCCGTTCATATAACTAATAACTCTACACTGAACTCTACGGTCTTACTTTCACTGTACTCCGCCAACTCCTTCTATTTTGTCCACAAAACGGATTAGCTATATTTTTTATGGGCGCTAATGCCCTCCAATGTTTTAATGGGAAAAAGCGTCACTTAACACAGTCAAACTCATAAAAAATCTATAATAAAAGGATTAAACATAAAAGCATTATACGTAAAATATGTCTGATAAAAATAAATTCAATTTGGTAATTCGATATCTAGTCAACCTTTGGAATTTTTACTGATTTATCACTCTTTCTACGCATATAGGTTCACTCTACTCGTCACGGATATGATTAATAGACAATTTGAAAACGATAGACGATAAAGGTCCACTTATGAGTTTTAATTAGCAATCATCATAGTGGGACTTGTTATTTGAACTATTGAACTTTTGAATTCATGTATTAAAATGAGGGAATGGTGCAATAACTTGATGCATGGCAAATTGTAATTTCAAGCTCAAAGTGACATTTAGCTCTTCATGATGTTCATGCAAATTCTAATACAAAA
Source organism: Rhizoglyphus robini (assembly GCA_023373905.1). Classification (NCBI taxonomy): domain Eukaryota; kingdom Metazoa; phylum Arthropoda; class Arachnida; order Sarcoptiformes; family Acaridae; genus Rhizoglyphus; species Rhizoglyphus robini. The sequence goes on along the minus strand of JAKIJQ010000233.1, from coordinate 32,681 downwards.
TGCTCGAACGCCTGACAACAAAACTTTCTTACTCACTCTCCGTTTAATTGCCAACCAATACAGGCTTGATATTGCATAGTCATTTTCGTCAAGTTGTAATATTTTCGATTCTTATTTTAACATTTTGCTCAGATTCATTTCTGGTTTTTTCTTATCAATGCACTTTTGTGGAATTCAGATGATGTTAAAATGGTTTAAATTAATTTTTTGTTTTTTTGGTCGTAAAAAGGCTACCATGCCTAGTAGTGTTGATTATGAAGGTAGAATATGCAAATAGTCAATTTCTTCTCGTAAATTTAATTTTTATAACAATGCTCATTCAATTTAGCCTATTCTATTTCGGAGGATATCATCTTGAAATGAGCCGTTCAGAAGCCAAACAGCTTAACTCCATTTTTGAAGATTTTGAGATTATGATGAATATTTGTTGTTTTGTTGATTATCCATCAAATAAACCATTTTCTGGTGCTAAATCATAGAGATTTTCAATAAAATAGGAATTGTCTAAAAAGTACAAACTTTTTTGGCATCTGAACAAAAATAGATTGTTTTCAGAAGCCAATCAGATTAACTCCAATGAAAGAGCATTCAGCTAAACCGGATACACAATTTGTATCGTTCTGACATTAAAAGCATCTTACTGCTTATTTGAAACGTCTCACTTAATTCGAATTTCAACGTTATTATGATTTCAAATCCATTTAGATTGCAAATTGTTGTATTTTATTTATTAACACCAAACCTGAAAATACTATACGGCTTATAATTAATCGCCCGATAAAAGTTGTAAAAAGACCGATAAAAACTAATTATTTGTCCGATTAGTTACTTGTCCGATAAATCTTGTAATCTTACATATATTTATTGTATATCTACCGATAACAATATTTTGTATGTTTCCGACAAATAACAACTTTAAACTCTGATGTTCTTTAACTAACTTATGAATTTGAAACTATCTAGCCACTAAGTTGGGACTAGCTCATGAATGGAAAGTAACTACCCACCAATTGGATTCTATCTACCAACTAATTTGGGACTAACTATCCATCAATTGAAATTAACTACCTACTAATTTGGGACTAACTATCCATCAATTGGAAGTAACTACCCACCAATTGGATTCTATCTACCCACTAATTTGGGACTAACTATCCATCAATTGGAAGTAACTACCCACCAATTTGGGACTAAATATTCATCAATTGGAATTAACCACCCACTAATTTGGGACTAACTATCCATCAATTTGAATTAACTACCCACTAATTTGGAACTAAATATCCATCAATTGAATTAACCATCCACCAATTTGTAACTAATTATCCACCAATTTTTTATCAATATTTTATCGGCCATATACCGAACTTTATCGGGAAAAATACAAGCTTTATCGGACAAGTAACCAATCGGACAAATAATTAGTTTTTTATCGGCTCTTTTACAACTTTTATCGGACGATTAATTATAAGCCGTACTATACATGCAACATTCATTCAAGATTCTCCATGAACCACAACCAATCATCATTGCTTCCTGAGACGCTAGAATTTGTATCTAAAATTGTTGCAAAGTTTTGTAACGAACCAAAAGAACAAAAACAAACAGCCATATCAATTAGTTAATATTCAGATCAAGTTAGAAATAGACAAATTATTTTGAATACAATTCAAACAAAGTTTTGTTAATTTAAACTATTTATGCGACAAGTTAGGCCAGAATAGTCAATCAAATCAGTCGAATTAATTCATTGAGCATTGCATTACCCTCAAGAATGAAATATAATAAACAAAAAGAAAAAACATATTGGGAGTTGGATTTGATTAAATCATTCAACGAGTTCATCATAAATATTATATAAAAATATGTCATTCGGATGCAAAAAAAAGTTAAAATTGATTTATTTTAATATTTTGTTAAATATTGTTTTAAAACTATTTTATTTTTTCTAACTGTTTTATAATCTTTTTTAAATTTTTTATTAGACCAATAACAAATAATCTAGAATAAATGTTTCAAAACTTAAAATTATTTTGTGAAACTTTTCAGAAGCCAAAAAGCCTAACTCCATGTAAATTCCGAATTTTTGACAAAAACAATTGAATTAAACCTATTTAATTGGTTCTTAGAGTTTAAAAATGTGAGATTATGCATTTAAAACATTTCTGGTTAATAAAAACATACCAAATATGTGTAATATGAAAAACAAACCAAATAAAACGGCATTTCACTCTTTTGCGTTTTACTCAAAATGGTCCAGAGTCACAAGAAGCAATCAACTTTGTTCAAAACTGGTGCCAAGACAACAAACTATCTCTGAGCTCAGAAAAGACCAAAGTGCTACCCCTCTGCACATTACCATCTATGCTTACCATAACAAACCATCTCAACCAAACAGAATCATTACAAACAGTGAAAAAGGTCAAAATTTTGGGAGTGACTTTTCAGGGAAGAATGCGATCCTTCTCAGAACACATCAACGAAGTGATCAACAAAGTGATTCCTCTCATGAACAGACTTTTCCTTTACTGCCGTAATTTGACCGGAATCAACACCAGCAAACGACTCCAAATCGTGCTAACTGTCATCATCGCAATGTTGTCATACGGATGCGATATTTGGTTTCATGAAAAGATGCTCAAACAGAAAACAACTCTCAAGCGTTTGGAATCGACACAACACCAATGTCTCCGAAATGCAATCTGCGGCTACCGAACAATCAGTAGAATTGCTTGCGAAGTACTAAGCAAAACGCCGTATATTGGGTTCTACCTTCTCGAGAGGAAAACAACATACGAACTCTTAAGGAAAGCACCCGCCTTGGGCTCAAGTACAGAACTGAACATCTTAAGCAGTGCCCGACCGGAAGAAAGAACACTCTTTTTCACGATACCATACGAACAGATCTACACTCCTCCACCAACGGAAAGAGTCCATCCTTTAGAAACAAGCGAACCAACTAAATCAAACCGACCAATGCAACCTCAACCATCTCCACAAGACCCAGGAGGATTTTTGATTACCAAAATCCTGGATGATGGCACCATCATTGAGGAACACGAAAATATTGACGCGCCAAATTCAAATGTTGAAGAATCAATCATCTGCTTGCCAGAAGAAAGTTCCGATCCAAATGAAGAAAGTGCTCGAAGAAAGGCTTGGAGATACAGACAAGCACGCGAACGAGAACGAGAAAAAGAAAGAACAGAACCAGAACACTCGACAGACGACATCATCACATCTACATCAGTGATTCACATGCCGATCAAACCTGACGAAGTCCAAATCTACTCTTTTGGTTTTTACAACAGCACCTCGGCAGGAGGAGCGGCCACAATCAAGAGAGGATCGGACAAATGGACCGCCACATTCTACTTTGATCCTTACGTACCTAAGAATCAAAGCGAACAATTTTCGATCATGAGGGCACTGAAGTACATTCATGCGCACCGATTTGACGAATACTCCTGCATCAATTCCATCACAATCGTAACCACAAACAGAACAATCCTCACCAACCTGTCCAAGTTCTCAGTCACACTCAGCCCAATCGAAGTGACCATCGCCAAATATCTGAACTTACTCGAGCTTCCAGTGGTGATTACTATGGCTAGTCCCTCAGATGCCTGTATGAAAATTGTGAAGCTAAAAGCAAGAGAGATTTCGATGGAAAACGACAGAGAATCATGTTACAAGCAATACCCGAAGCACAGCGCCAAAAAGGTGGCCCAATCAATCACCAACCAGAAAATGACAACTCGCTTTCAAGTACTCGCAAATGCAACCTTGAAGGAATTCTTCCTTAACTGGACAGAAATTCCGAAGTACATTGTTCCAGATTTCTTCCTTGCCCAGATCTTCAGTGGTCACGGGTCTTTTGGAGAATATCTGAATCGCCTCAAGGTACGTGACGAAAATAATCGAATCTACAGTCCTTTTTGCTGGTGTGATGGACGAACAATTCAAACTGTGCAGCACATCATGATCCACTGCCCACTATTTGAGGACATAAGGTCTGATGGCTACTTGGGCCACTCTGGCGAACTGATCGGTGACATTGACAACCTGAGGCACTGGATCTTTTCGGAACCTCAATTCGAACGGCTCTGTCAAGTCAAGAAGTTTATTGTGGACAGACTCCACGAATACCGTGACAACCCACACCGAGTTCCAGCTCACCCTCAAATGTCCCAACGATCCTAACTTGGTACATTCGACCTATGATCTCTAATCTACAACCATCCATAACCTCAGCATTGCAAATATCATCCCATATTTAGTCTCATATGTACATTTGTAATATTATTTTCATCTTCACCTTCTTATTTTTCCCCTCTTGTATTATATTGTAAATAGCATCACCAAAACGATTAATCTTTCTTAAAACCAAACTACCTCTGTAACCCTTTACTCCAACTGTAATTCATAACACATTTTTGTAACCTATTCGCTGGCAGTCTAATCAATAAAGATACCCGAACTGGTTTTCCAAACAAAAAAAAATGGTCCAGAGTGGAGTTAAGCTGTTTGGCTTCTGAGCGGCTCAAATGTGATTTGATGCGAAAACACGAATGGCAATCTACCACTAGGCGATCTACCAATCGGTAAGTCGATTCATTTGTTGTATATTAATGATAGTTAATAATTACACTTTTTTATTTTCACTTCCGCAGATCATGGAACAAAGTTTTTGTGGTACTCAAGAACGGCCTTTTGCTGGTATATAAAGATCGAAAACATTCTCAAAATGAACCAGACACATACTACCGCGGAGAATGTCCGACTATTTTGAAAGGTGCTATTGTTGAAGTGGCCTCTAATTACACCAAGAAAAAGCACGTGTTCCGCTTGAAACTGGACAATTGGGCGGAATACTTGTTCCAAACAAAAGAAGACAACGAAATGGAACAATGGATTCAGAAGATAAATTCTGCTATTGAAAAAAAATAAACATCACCGGACCCATTTTGTTCAGGGCAGCAATGAATTGATCATAATTTTGATTGATATCCTTGCTCAATTTTTTGATGTTTCTCACAGTAGAATTTGAAACTTTTCGTGATATTTTCATTAAATGCTTCACGAACAAGAATAATTGTGTAATAGAATTATTAAAAATATTTTTAATTTTATAAACTAAATAAAAATGCATCACTTTTTCAATTTGCACTTAAAAAATTGAATTCAAATTGAACAATTGATTCATTAGGAATAAATTTTGTTTATTATTAGCTCAATAAATAGGGAAATTAATTGACAGACTGACTAATTCATCAACACAAATCGATTGTCTTAAAAGAACCCCCTCCACAATAGAAAGATCTTTCTTTTTTGACTAAAGGTGACACGAAGATCCCTTGAGCTACCTGCCAAATGACCTTTTGTCAACTCTGAAACACCTCTACTCCGCTTAGTATTGCCAAAAATGTCCTCATGATAACGCAAGTCTTCCTTCAACTTCTGTAGTACCGAATCGACATTTTGCACACCATTTTCAAGTAGAAGCCATCTCAACGTTCTGTTCACATCCTCAGCCATGGCCACATCACCGCACACATAGACATGGCCATTCTTTTGCATCAATGTTTGATAGATTGCTTTCGATGCGCACCTCAATTCGTCCTGAACATATCGTTTAGGTTGCCCGCGTTTTCTCGAGTATGCCACATGATATTTCGCGATTGTCTTTTCCTTTTTCATTAGTGACTCAATTTCCCGCCTGTAAAGTTGCATCGACGGATGGCAGCAGCCAAAAAAGAGTGTCATCTCCCCAAACTGCTCTCCATTTGTAGTTTTGAATCCGTTTTGAATCTTTTGAGCAGCACGATGTTGCCAAAAGCCTCTAAATGGAGCAATGCCTGTGCCAGGACCGATCATTATGATGGGAAGTGCTGGTTCGCTTGGCAATCGAAAGTTTGGTGCACTTCGAATGAAACCGCAAACAGTTCTATTCAGCGGAATGCTACCGAGATAGTGGGAACAGACTCCTCGATGGCCAACTCCATTCGGTGTTTGATAGTGCACTAGTGCGATTGTCAACTCGAGTTGTCTGGCTGAATTTACTAGTGGAGACGAAGAAATCGAATAGTAACGAGGCTGAAGAGGCGGAAGTTGTGTTAGCAACAGTTCTGCCGAAGGTTTCATAGATGGAAATTTGTTAAGTACTTCAAGAAAGCTTGGAAACGATTGAGCCTTCCAGTGGTCGTATTGGGTTAAATCATCAGACAGTTGCTTCAGTAGGTCTGAGTCTGCACTTTCAGTACATGCATCGGCAAGTAAGTTCAATAATTTCTGTGATGGCGGTGTGGTAATGTCCAGATAACGGATTAGTGCTTCTCGTACAGATATACAATTGGGCAACTTGTCGTGTAGTTTCCAAATTTCCTCATTGGAATCGCGAATTTTGACCGAATAAAACGTATCGACATCAATAAGATTGTTATTATTTTCAGTGATTTTGCCAATAATTCCACTCACTAGCGCAGAATCGTTCTGTGGAAAGACTGCCAAATGATCTCCAGGCAAATAGTTAATATATTCCTCATTAGTATGATCATCAGTTTTCAAGGTTATTCGAATGGTGTGTGATGCAACTGATTGATCGTGTCCCCCATTGGTTGTTGAATCATTTAGAAATTCTCTATCCAAAAGTTTGTAGGAAACAATTCTTTTGTTGTTGTGGCTGAGTTTGGTAAAGAGAGATTCAAGTCCTTGTGACTTGTCCACTTGGTTAGATTCTTCAAGTTTGACATTATCCTTTGACCAAGTTTGTGATAGAAACAAACTGCTTTGTCGGACCAAATGTTTGATTCGAACATCATTCTGAACAAGGCCAAAGGAGTCACACGATTTTTCAAAAGCCTGTCTGGCCCACTCATTGAAGGACTCTTCCTGACCACTCAGCTCGTCACCAGTGCCACATTCGACAAGTCTTTCTCCACCAAGTTCCTGCAAAATTACATCCAATTTCTTTCCAAAAGCACAAAAATGGGGATATGCACTGGAGCCAAGTGCAAACACACCAAATTTGCCTGTAAACCAAAATTTTCCCCTGCGAATGCAATTGCTTAGCTAGAGATGCTCCATTCTCGGGCGCATCTCCATTGCCAAAAGTACTGGTGACAAGCAAAAAGAAACTTTCTTTTGGCAAACTTTCGAGTGGATCATACGAGTCCATACAGTGCACATCCGGAATATTGAATGCATGTGAAAATATTTGTAAAAGACGTGTGGCAAATTGTTCCGACTTGCCAGTTTCGCTTGCATACAAAATGGTGCACTTTACTCGTTTGTTTAGAGATTTTACTGAGAAAAGAGAATGAAAAGCTTTAAAAAATATTTAAAATATACACAAACTCACCAAACAAGTACGACATGAAGCGAACCATTTGGGCAACAGTTTTGAAGCTCAACTTTTTAGATTTCTCCTTTTTACCAAAACATTATTCTGGTTATTCCAAATGTGTGTCTTCCAGGGTGGCTGTTGATAAACATAGGCCGGTTTGAGTTCGTAGTTGAGCATTTCCTGATGAAACACAGGGGTCAATGAGCCCGAGATTGGTAGCACAATCCATAGCCAATCCGCGGGACAGCCGCCCCTAAGACGATGATCGTTTTCGAAATGTTTCATAAACTGTTCCGACGCAGTGTAGTGGTCCACAATGGTGACATTGGCTTTGTGGTAGCTGTACAGTACCGCACTGTTCACCTCCACCACTGCACGGTCCTTCCACAGAGAAGCATTAGAGCGAGTGTCCAGTTGCATGTACTGGGCCACCAGTGGCAGTACGTTGTATCGCTGCACATCAGAAAGATCTCGCACAGCAATCTCAGTGTCCATGTACCAGCCCGAGAATGGACAGGCAGGAAATTCCACTCCACCAATGTCAAATTTCATATTTGCCACCGCAGGTAGGGCGTACCATTGAAGGTCGAGTTTCGGAAACCAGTCAAATCTGTGGAATGTAAATAAAAACACTATTAGAAAAAAATCCACAGTTATAAAAGTTAAGACGACGTTTCAAACCTTTATGAAAGAGCCGTGTGATTTAAACCGGAAAAATTAGTTTTCGTAATCTACATTTTTTCTCCGAAACTTACCGATTTTTGCATATTTGCACATTATAGCTTAAATTAAAGGTAAACGTATGATCTTGAAAAATGACGATCTCAAATATTTAAATTTTGTTTTATTTAACAGTGAGAGCAATTTAGATAATCTCCAATAGTTAAAAAATCATTATTATTGTTTACATTTGTGAATGCATTTTTTAGCTAACTCCAAATAAAAAAAATTCAGATCGTCATTTTTCAAAATCATACGTTTACCTTTAATAAAACTTTAATAAGCAAAAATCCGTAAATAGGTTCAGGAGAAAGATATAGATTACGAAAATCATTTTCCCCAGTTTAAATCATAAAGGTCCATTCTCATATGTATGAAATGTCGCGTCTTGCCTTAAATAATTTACTTTGGATGCACAATAGGAATACGTAGAATTATTTTTTCCGGAATGGAGAAGAATTCTGGGTCTTGACCAGGCACAGAAATGACGATTGGTAGTATGTCCCACTTGGAACCAGCACCTTTCCAACCAAGTTTTAGGCAAATCTGAACAGTTTTAGTAATATAAAAAATATTAAATTTTAGTATAACAAAGCATACTTTAGTAAATTGCACATTAGACGGATCACCCTTGATTGGACACTTTGACACTTGTGGGTCTTTTGAACTATTTTGTGGTTCATTGTCTGATGAATCGTTACCAGCATATGAAATTAACTGCCGATTCCAAACACGGAAATCTTGTCGACCATTAATCCGCTGAGGGAAGACCGTTATTGTTGACCTCAAATTTCCCCCATTAGTGGCGTACTCGATGTGATTGCAAATGGCATCAAACATTTCACTGGTTGTTTGGCATCTTCTCATGTCAAACAGGCGCAACTTTTGCCACTGTATTCTGCCAATGCATCGAGACGCATTTCTCCAGGCCAACTTTGCGCCAAACAACAACTCATCAGACGTGAAATCATAGCTGCCACTGGTCTCAATGTTCCTCTCAATTTCACGAATTCGTTCATGATGAACAGTAGTGTTGAGTTGCTTCAATGAACTAAAGTACTGCTCTAAGAAGTGAATTGCTTCAGCTAGAACTTGTTGTTTGTTGGTTTGCTCATTACAAGGAATTGGCACAAATTCTTTTGTTTGTTTCATTAACGATCCATAAATAGCCGAATCAACTGGACATACAGATACGTGCTGCGTGAATTAGTTATTAAAATTAAAATGTAAATTAAGGCAGAACCCGAAACATCAAACATATATTAATGACCTCTTCATATATTAATGTAAAAAAGGTTTTCATAATCTTCCTCTTTCTCCGGAACCTATTTTTGTCTATTATAGATTAAAGGTAAAAGATCTTGAAAAATTACAATCTGATTTTTTATATTTAGAACTAACCAAGAAAATCCATCTATAAATGTAAACATTATTTTATTGCTATTTGAAGTTAACTGAATCACTCTCACCGTTTAATATGATGAATTATAAAAAAATTAAAAACATGCTTTCACCTTTAATTTAAGCTCTAATATACAAAAATCGGTAAATATGTTCCGGAGAAAAAGGAAGATTAGGAAAACTATTTTTAAATTTACATATATTAAGGGGCCATTTACATATGTTTGAAGTTTCGCGTCCTGACATAATTAATTGAAGAACTCAATTACCTGAAAGGCAGTTTTTAGATAGAGCGTGTCGGTGGTCACTTCACCGGAAGCAACATTTTGAAGTTTGATTGTCTTTGTCTCATTGCTGTTCGAGTTAACGTTAGGAGACATTTTGCTATAACAAATATGAACAAAACACACCCACAAAGATGAAATTCCTGAACTTTCCGCTAGTTTTCCTAAGGCTTTTCAACACTTCCGACCCTAGTAGGTGAAGAGTAGCACACCAGCACACTCCGAAATGATCCAAATTGGACGTTTCACAACTGTTCCAATTGGATTACCTCCGATGCTATGTTATCGTTGAATAGATGAATGGTTTATTTACACCAAAGAGATTAGAATAAAAAAACACAGAAGATAAAGTTGACAAATGGAAAAATGACACTTTGATGATGAGTGGCACTCTGTTTTGATCACCCGGTTGATTCGATAACTTTCAAAATCAATAAAACCAGACTTGCTTCTGTGTAACCGAAATTGCTCATCACTGATTTCAATCAGACCACCCACAAACAAACTAGATCGAATGCTGCCAACAAGGCTGGTGCTCTGCAAACTATACCTCTCAACACCTCAAGACAACTTTCTCTCCCTTGTGTTACAACATGTATAACTTTTAGCTTCCTCTCTTTTTCTTACTTCGATTATGTACTCAAACTGCACCTCGCGGTGATACATTGGCTGACAAATTCACAGTAATCATAAAGATAGCGATCATCTTAATTTCATGAGAAAAACATTAAATGTGCAGAGTTTGTGGAGTTTAAGCGTACTTTCACGATCTGATGTGAGGTTTTTCAATTAACTTTATCTCATCTTTATTGTGTAGTTTTGCAAAGTTTACGTGAAAAGTCACAAACCACAATTTTCCAATCTTCCAATTAAACTGTTTTATGGATTAATTATGTTAATTATTGCGCGATTCAAGGTAAACCGATGCGGGGTGTCGTGTATACAATATATTATTATACAATGAAAGACTAAAATTAGAAACTAAAAATGGAAGGCACTACACGTGTACGGTGAGAAATTAGATTGAATTTATCGCATATCTTTTGATATCTATAGAATATATATATTTGATACTTTTATAAAATATATCTTATATCTTTTTCAAATTGAGTACATTCTATATGTCAATTGGATATATATTTAATATATTATTTTAAATATTTTAAAGCTCTAATTTGATTGTATATGTTCAATATTGAAAATATTGAATCCAATCGGATTTAAATCGAAATCAAATATATTTTATAGATTTGTGTATAAGATAAATTCTATTTAATTGTTAAATAGATTTATTAAAAAATAAATTCAATATTTTATAAATTATCAAATTGTATCTTTAGAAATTCATAAATTAAAACACTATTGAATTAAGCGGTGTAAAATCTCGAACATTATAATTTTGCCCCAATTTGGCACGAATAAATTAACTTAATAACCAAACTATAAGCATGATTGTATGTAAAACAAACTTTATCTAATGATATTCACATATACGTTAGTTAGTTAATAAGTTAAATTACTTTGTTCATTTACAAAAATATATATAGAGATTCTTAAAGAGATTGTGAAATGTACATTAAAAATCAGCATGATTGAGATGGTTAGAAAGATAGTTTGGGAAAGTGATAGATTTATGATAGGACAGGATAGTTATTGTGTTGTATGGGAGATAGGCGGAGGTAAGATCCTGCGAACGATATCTACGGTGTACGTGAGCATTCAGGAAACATAAATTTAACATTTTGACAAGTAAGAAACGAACGCAACACGTTTTCTCGGAACACTCGAGTGTATCGCACCCTCCAAAAGAACGAAAAAGAGTAGAGAGCAAGCTTGTCAAGGTCTTCCACACTATATCAATTGGCTATGTACAACTGCGACAGGCAAGAGCTACATCTAAAGTGGCGCTAAGCGGTTTAGTTCATATCAGCAACCAATAAAATTACATCGATTCAAAATGCATCTTGGGTCACTCCTTGTTTAGACTCTATCGTCTGACCATCACTCGAAGCCTTGAAATCAGAACAACTTCAATCCCAAGTCTACTCGAAGAGAATTTCAAGTGAAGTCAATCTAAAAGAGATTAAATTTGAAATTATAAATGGTTAATTCAATTTGCTTAAAATACATTTTATATTTATATTTAAACTTGGTTTAAAAAAATTATTAATAATCATCAAGTAAATATTACTTTCCACTAGCAAAAAAGTTTCGTATATACTCAATTATTAAAATCTTGTTTCTTATTTTTTTATTTGCCATATTATTGTGATTCTTAATCGTTCGCTCCGACTTTTTACGCCTATGGCGTTATCTATTTATATATCTAGGGTTTCATAACGCCAGCCGTTGATTGATATCTAGTTTTATGTAGAATCACAATCTTTTAATGCAATTGCAGGCTTATGTGCAATAACTACCACCCGCGACAGTTTACCACCTCCATGTTTATTCCCAGTTCACTATACTTTGATGTTAGATTTTATCAAAATGTACTCTCAAAAACTACATTCCATCGAACTTAATCAATTTGGAATTCAACTTATTGTCTAATTGAAATTCGTATTTTTATCTGATCATATCTTTTTGTGCCTCAATTAGCAACATATTAGCAACTCCCTTTAGAGGATTGCATTAGATAAATTTAAACAAATGTTTGACAAAAAATGTACACTAAACAAAATTAGTGCAGAATTTGAAAACAGTAATAAACAGCGGGTAGTGATAATACAAAATATCTGAGGGTTTTTTCAATAAAATTGTTTCAAAAATTACACAAAGTCATGGCAATGGACCGAATTAAAATTAAATCAAATCAAGTTTTTTGAGAGATAAATTATTATTATTATTTAGTTAGAAATGATTTCACATTTGATGGGCAATTGTGTGTATTTTTGTTTGAAATGAAATATTTCAAAAACTAAATGTTCTTTTGTTAAAAATAGAAATAATTCTGTCAAGTTGTGAGTATAAATAGAGAATTGGTTCTCAGTAGATTTATTTCAAATTTCATTTCTTGGATTTTTTTTGTAATCGAAAATGAATTTTGTACTTTTTTTTCTCTGGTTTGTGGTTTCGGTTAAAGGTAAATTTTTTTAAATTGCTCATTTTATGTTTTAATGTATTATTCAACACAAATCGAATAGCAAACCAAAATGGAACACTTTCAAGCCATTTGCTGAGCAAACGCAGTGCGAACGATTGTCGCGGGGGCAGTGGCAAGTACATTACTTACTGGAACACCAACATGAACAATGGTCATAATGCGAAATCGGTTGCAGAATGTTTCGTGAAAATTGAGACTGTTAATATCAGTGTTGGCGAATGGGGCTGCAGAAAGGCTAGCCATGGCAACTGTCGATGTGTGGCCGATTCGCCCTACATCTACAATTACCACAAAACCTTTGGCGAAGCACTGAGACATTTAAAGCATGGCAGTGACTATTTCAAAAGTATTGAGGCCGAACGTTTTGAGGGTACAATCTATTTGAGTTACACATGCTGATGATGGCAACGAAAAATAGTTTAAGGTTTTAGTTTATTGCAAACAATTAATAAATTCCGGAAAATTTAATTTAATAAAACACAAAATAAACAAATTATTGATTTCCTTGTTCATCGACTAATGTCTGGTTGAGGCGGCTGGCGAACTTTGCGTTTGTGATCCACGTTGGTCTAACCATCACCCGCTTCTTTGTAGTTATCCTAAAGTCTCTTCTTAAACTGCTGTTTGTATATATTGGTGGTACAGTATTTCGAAGTTTGACCGCTTCTGTTTGACTTTCGATTGAGCTTGAAGCATCATAAGCGGACTTGCTTGCTACGAGTTGATTGTCCAAAGTATCAGTACGAAGTACGAAGTATTTGATTTTGTATTAAATTTAGTAGTGCTCGAGCAAAGCGCGGGTAACCCATCTGGCCTCTTATAAATTATGCTAGCAATTTTTATTATCAAATCCCCAATAAACCACCAAAATAGTTTCTTTCATAAAGATACGTATCATTGCCACGCCCACAAAAGCAAATTGTTTGCGTGCCTTAGTGATGAGATAGGGGACATTTCTCACACCGGTCCGACGTACTGGTCTGACAGTCCATTCTTTATATCGAGGTATTCATTACCATCCGATACACCCGCCCCTTGCATCATTTCCACATACGAATTGGTTTTGGCATTGTCCGATTCGACATACGGCTCTACCTCGTACTCTTTCACAGTTTCGTACACATTTTCATAGTATTCGTTTGGCTCTTCGTAGTGACCACCAAATTGGCTCGCCTCCTTCTTGGCGGTTCGTTTAACTTTGGTTATCTGAATTATCAGGTATGTTAGCAGACCGAGGAAAAAGATCAACAGCACAATGATTATGACAGGTACTAATAAGAGGAAGATGAAAGTCATTAAAGTGCATACGAAATTTGCACTTACACCAATTTCCTTTGGACAGTAAAGGCGAATCTTCCTGTTCCGTTACGACATGTCCCAGTGCACGTCGACAAATGGCATCAACGATCGGTTTGTTGCCATTGGTTGAAAGGTCTTTACATTCCTCCAGTCCAAAAGTGGAATTTATAGGAATTTTCTCGTAAAATCGGACATAATCGACGATCAGTGCGGGACACTTCCAGTTGAGCAGTTCGAAGCGTTCCGGCATTGGTTTGTTGATCAATCGACCACCGACGCCAATTTGTAAGCGAATGTTGTGCTGAGGAGACATTCCTTTCGATGCTATGGAAAGGAAGCGGTTGAAAAGAGAAATTGAAAAGAGAAATTGAAAAGTGATTTGAAATACCACACAATCTTACCATGATCGAACGCAAGTGTTTCACTGTACTGGTCATCGAAGAAGAATGTCACTCCCTTTGAATCCCACTCCAATCCATACAAATGAAAATCATGCAAAGTAGATGCATTCGTCAGTACACCAATCAACTGATCCATCGGTTGATATGCACTAATGCTATTGGCAAAGTGAATACCTCGCCAAATGAATCCTTCCTGAGTGTTTGAGGCAACATCAATTTGGCCAAACTCGTGCCAGTAGGCTTCGTTGTCGTTTCGGGTAAATACCGTAGTACGGATTTGTTTGTCCACTGGTTGGGCTAATCTAAATTCCCATCGACCATAGGTGAAGTAACGCTTTGTGGTGACGGTGGCGGCCGTGTACTGGTACTCGTAGTATTTTTCGTATTGAGCCATCAAGACGAGCATTCCGTCGATAAGGCGCACATTTTGTGCTACATTGCAGGACACTTGATCAATTCCATTGCCTGAATGATACAAAATGTCATTCAATGAGCAATTGGATAATAAATTTCTCCCAAGTAATACTCACCTCCACAAGGGACAGACTCATGTTGCACCGTCCAGTCAGTATCGCTTAAATTAGCCGAACCGAACGAATCTTGCCAAATCAACTTCCATGCAGTTTCTTTGGTTGACACATTTGGGATATAGCACGATGGATTGGCGCTTTGATTGTTCACATTTCCACCAGATTCACATAATACATTGAAAAAACAGCAAATTAAACTCAACAACAAAATGCCAGATAAAGTGATAGAGTGAGGCATAATTCTTTTGCTATTGATTGAAATTCAAGACATGTGATTAAATTGAAGCCAAAACAAAACAACACAACAATTAATGATCTGATCGTTCTGTTTGTTTGGCTTTCACGTTAGGCTTCAAGCAAAACAAAAAGTAGACTAAAAATGTTTCAATCGGAGGAAAATGCTAATTTTAGAATGAAATATACAAGTATTGTTCGACTTGGTTTGGTTTATCAGTGAGAGCACGTAAAACACCGTCACCAGTAGATCGACACAAAATGCTGACGCAATTGCATTTTGCATTTGACAGCAGCAACCGACCCTGACAGTGAAATTAGAAAATATTCGCGCACTGTGTCAATATTGCAGACTTAACAATCTATTTCCAATACGTTTCCCATTAATAAGCACAGATCCGGTAATTGAATATTTAACATGATTTATAAGGTACTACTAGGTATAGATCAGGTGATCTGAAAATCTGTTACCAATATTGCAATCATACCAAATGCATATACAAAGGAGGATAATAAAACTACGTAATAAAAATGTGATTAAAAAAATTAACTTATAGATCGATTTTGATGAAAAAAAACATGTTAATAATTTTGCTATTATATAATAATTGTGAATGATAGTGTTTTTAAATGGCGGGGAAAACAAATGTTCGCTACGTTCTAAAGCGACAAAAACCAAATTGTGCTCAAGTTTGACTGTACTTAAAAAAAACAGGAAATTCTTTATTGACGTAAACGGGAGAAAAGATGATATCTTAAATGGAGAACGTGTACGAGTTTGTCAGCATAATAAAACTACAAAACGGTTCGTCACGTTCGCAAACGGATGCAACACAAAACAAAAAGACTGAAATCTTGCACTGCAACATTAACAGAACAAAAACATCCAGAGGAAACAATTGCTGTGACATATGTGATATGCACGTGTGGCTTTAATACTAAAACGTACATTTATGAATAGAAAATCTGTCTGTTGAATTGTGAACAAAATTATACAGCCACTTATTGGACAGTGAAAGTACACCGATTTATTGTGCTCTAGTTTAGGTGCAGTACATAAACAGGATATGGGTTTTTTAATTGTGAAACTTCAGTACTTTGAGCCCCTCCAGAAGGCTTAAATTTGTTTGCGTAACCTCCAAAAACTGCACTGTAAATAAACTTATGATGCTATAGCTTTCAGTGTATTTTATTTATTTAATAGAATATTAAACAAAATTATTTTATATTTATACTTACAAATGTTGTGTTTTTTTGTTGTTGCATGTCTATTTATGGTATCCTAGCACAGGAACATGGTATATTCGTGTGTAATGCAATATAAAATAATAATCTTACTATAGGAATTTGAACTTTGTTTATTTAGATGATTGAAATTTTGAAAACATGTCCAATCACTTATATAATTTTGATTGTTTTGTGCATCACAAAATTGCTTAATTGGTAAAATGGAAAACTGTAAAACACAAATCGAATATTTCTTTCTCAATTAATTTGTTCTTAATAATATTTTATATAATTTCATCTCTCCCAGTCTCACAGTTGATGGATCGTATGTTTCCAGGAACGAATCGTGCTTTGTGCTGAACCAACGATCAAACCAAACATTCAAACTCGTTTGGCAAGATGAGTTTGATAAGAAGGAAAATTTGACTGAAAATTGGATTCTCATTAATGAAACAGTAAAACGTGCAATGGTACTTTGGGTTATTTGTTTTTATTGTTTATTTTTTTTGTTAAGGAAATTATATTGGACAAATCAGCTGTAATGTTGCCAAAAACGCCCAAATCATCAAGGACAATTTGGTACTATTGGCAAAACGCGAAAAATACCTCAAATGGGGCTACACCGCAGCAACTGTGGACACACGAGACAGCTTCACATATGGTCGAATTGAGATTCGTGCCTCACTCCCACTGGGACGTCAAATTAGGTCAAGCTTTTTCACCATAAACAACACAAACGAGAAAACCTGGCACGACAATGGACAGATTGACCTGATGACTCGGTACGATAGGGCTGAAGTACATCGTGTGGTGCACTATGCCAATAGTCCAATTCTGAATACAAAAATGAATCTATTTGAGAATTTTGATAAAGAAAGTGAGCAACAGTGGATGCGAAAGCAACATGAGGAATTTCATGTTTATGGAGTTGAGTGGGATGATCAGGAAGTGAGTTTCTTTTTGGATGGACAATATTCGCTTGACTCGGTTGTCTTTGACAAAGGTAGGAACAATTTTCTTAAGTTGATCATTTAATTTCATATTTTTATATACAGTACACGCAGCTCTTGCAACACATCACCAAATTCGTTTGCAAATTGGCATAGGAGGTGATCAGGACTTTCAAAGCTATTTCCAATCGCCAACTCCAACCAATTTCGACGATTTCAACTGGCAATGTCCCGCATTGATCATCGATTACATTCGAATCTTTGAAAAGGTTTACAATTTAGAGGAAATTACAGAATTGACACGATGCAACAATCGAACAAATGATAATGAAGCCAAAATTATCGAATCAATATGTGAAATAGCAATGAAAGAAAGTAAAATTAAATTTATGCAAAATTTCCTCAATTGGAGTAAGTTTAGGAACAATTTGATAAATTAATTAATTATTTTTAATTATCAGAAATAATTTTACTCGTACCCTTCATTTGCCTCATCCTGATAGTTATCGGCTATATTTTTGTGAAAATAATTTCAATGAGAAAGAAAATATCCGAAGAAATAATCTATGATGTTCCAATATATCAAGATTACGAACTTTCAAGTTCAAATTTAAATCAATCAGAATCTATATCTTATCTCGATCTACACGACGTAAAAAAGAGATCATATCTCAGTCTGAACGATGTGGTCAATTCAGAAAGCAATGAATATCTCCCAATGATGACTATGAAAAAATATAATAATCAAAAAGATAAAGACGATAAAGAAAAGTTGGATCAGTGTGAAGATTTGATGATAATCAAAACAAGTGATGGCAAGAATGGATCGTATGATTCGATTTGGTTGAAGAAAGCGACGAGTGCTGAACATTAATTTTGGATTTGGATTTGAATCAAGAAAAAGAAAAGAGTGTCATTCTAACTAACCAAAAGTCAAACAGATTATAGACTTTTAAAACATTTTACTGAATTTGTTTGATTCTGAAATTCAAAGTTAACAAAATTAAATTCAAGTAAGCAGTTAAACTAATTAAATTATAATTTATTGAACTCGAATGCGCATTATATTACAATACGCATGCGTAGTGAGTGCATATAAAATAAGTATGATAATAAAATATATATGGCTTAATTGGTGCATTGACGGTACATGTGTCCCGACTGGTTGCATCGGTAACAAAATACAGTGGGACAGATGCCAGAGAAGTGGCCAAATTCGGCGCATTCAACGCAAATTGTCTTGTGCCAAACTGGCAGATAGCGTGCACCTGTACAGTACTTGGCACTGTGACCAGCCTGGAGGCAGCTGAAACAGGTCATCGACTTGATAAGCTCACATTCACGAGTGAAATGGCCAACCGAGTGGCAATAGTCGCAGAATTTGGCATCGTCACCATTCGAAGCACACTCGCGCACCACTGACTTGACCTGTTGGATCTGTTCGGCATGAGTTGCCTTTTCGCGTGTATAATAATCGGTGAAGCACTTGGACAGAACTTTGATCATTTTGAACAGTGGACAGACTCGAGCTTCGGATTCATCGTCTTGAGTACACTTTTTCTGTAGATCGAGTGGCAACTTGGACAGAGCCAAATGAGCCAAATCTGAGTGCAACTGTTTGCTGATGGTAAAGTTGCATTTTAAGGCTCGAAGCTGGGTGCGAGCCTTTGAAGCCCAAGTGAGAATGCACTTGATTTGATCGATACAGCTGGTAGAGTTCACTTTGGCTAATTTGGCAAAATCTTGCTTCATCTTGTCACCAATGCTCAGTGGAGTGTGCATCTCAACAATCCGATTGGCTATGAAGTAGCGCAAGTCATTCAAACGGGAAAATGGAGATCTATCTGATCGATTGACTTGCTCGAATTGTTTGCTCAGTTCTGGTGGCAATTTAGCTAGAAAACAATTGAAGACACTCAAACAGAGACTGTCTTTGTTCAGTTGATTGAAAAGCAAGTTAACAAGTTTTAGTTTTCTGGAAACTTGAATCAAAAGGCACTTCATTGTTGTAATGTCACGTGGACTGGTCACGCTGGGCAGTTTGGCAAATTCTTGCTCAATTCGTTGGTTAATATCACCCCTAGAAATAACATCAAAATTCATGTTTTATATATGTTACCGTCCAAACGCGAAATTCGTCATTCCGTGGATTGCCTAGGCTAATCAAAGAAATTTTGTTGAAATTTCATTTTCCGCCTTTTGCCTAGGCAGTCTCAGGAATGACTAGGCATTCCGCGTTTTAAAATTCTCATTTTAGGCAAAAGTGCAAATTTAATAAACGAACAACGATAAAATGGCTATTCCGCTCATAAGCATGTTTAAAACTAACTTTTTTAATACAAATTTTAATTTTTGTTAAGTTATATAATGAAATAACTTAATGATTTCCAGAAATTGGTGATGTTTTAAAATCACAATATCTAAAAAATAAAGTTTTCCTACAGTTAAAATTATTTTGCCTTTTGCCTAGGCAAAACATGGAATGACGACTTTTCCACTTTGCCGGTATCATATACCGTCCAAACGCGAAATTCGTCATTCCGTGGTTTGCCTAGGCAAAACTAGAAAAAATTAGATATTTCCACTTTTGCCTAAAGTGAGTATTTTCAAACGCGGAATGCCTAGTCAATCCTTAGACTGCCTAGGCAAAAGACGGAATTAGAAAATTGATCATTTTTCTCCTGATTTGCCTAGGCAATCCACGGAATGACGAATTTCGCGTTTGGACGGTAACATATATATATAACAAAAAGATTTCAACAAATTGCACTTACAATTGCAACAAATCGTCCACAAAAATTTCCAAGTCACATAGCTGACGTCGATCTTGTGGATCGTACTCTTGGCCAAACGTGACACACAGCTCACGGGTCAATTTACTGATGGCAAGTAAGAAAACTTCAGTTTTCAGATAGGGCTCTTCCAGCCAACAGTAATGCATCATCAAGGTACGAGCTTTGAGAATAGCGCTAAATAGCTTCTGTAGTCCAAACAGATCGGTGCCAGATTGAATCGGCGGAATGAGCTCAAATTGGTGTATGATTCGAGTGCGAATGGAATTGTTTTTCTGTATTTCATAGTCAAAAGAATCGGTTAAATAGTACAAAAAATTCTGTAAATAATACAATAATATTTTACTAAAATATCTATTTCGATTTGAGAGTTTACCTTTTGACAATTCACCAGCCAATCATCGTACTGTTGCCACCATCGAGCCAGTTTCATGATCCATTGGTGGACAAGATCCTCACCAAAATCAGTCGGAATGTTCACGATCAGTTCATTAATCTCAAACAACTTTTGCTTGATAATCGAAGATGGCAATCGAGATAACTTGAACAGTTCGTTGATTGTGCGCTCTTGAATCGCCAACTTGCGCAACACTCGTCGTCGTCGGGTATCGTCGTCCAGTTGGTACTCGAGAGCCATTTTGGAGCACATTTTGGCTACTATTTAGTAGAAATCACAAGTAGAAATTGTAGCGACACAATCACACGTAGTTTGACTTAAGACTTACGACTGAAATACATGAAAAATGACGTGCAATTTAGCTAAATTCGATTGCACTTAAGTTGCAATTGCGTGTATGTAATGTTATAATGTTTTACGCTTAAGGTTGCAAGTCCGACAGTGTGAGTATAGAATCAGTATCTTATGACGCAAAGAGAATGTTCAGGATACTCGCAGGAATCAATCTGAAATATTCAGATTTTGCGCATTGTTGGATAAATTGAAAAAACTTTGTGATTTCAACAATTCAATCCAATTTAAATTCCAACAACAATTCAAGCTCAAATTAGTTTTATTTGAATCAATTTTCTATTTATCTCAAGAGATTCTCAACAACAATGAGAATGGTTTGGGATATTTCAAAGGCATTATTTGCTTGATCACCTGCGTTTTTGTGTCTATAAGAACACAACTGTCACGCCAACTGTTTGCTGGTCCCAAATCCCAAAGGAAAACAGTTCTTTGGTCAGGTAAAAAATTAAAAAAACAGTTAGCGAAACCAATTTGCTTTATTGAAATATTTTAAGTTAAAATGCATTTTCATAATCATCAAAAGCAAATTCAAAAGCAATATTCGCGAATTTCTTGGTCAGAAACACTACTTTTCAGCCTTCTCACGGATGAAATCCAAGAATGCGGCAGTTTTGGTGTAGTATCCGAACGAGCTGCAGTTTAAATTGCCGTAGCTTGTGATGCCATACTGCAGATACTTGTCTGGGTCAGACTTGGACGGACACACCACAGGACTGCCAGAATCGCCACTACAAGTTGCTTTATCGCCTCTTTTAAAGCCAGCACAGTAGATCACTTTTCGGTCAT
This sequence comes from Rhizoglyphus robini, assembly GCA_023373905.1. Lineage (NCBI taxonomy): Eukaryota > Metazoa > Arthropoda > Arachnida > Sarcoptiformes > Acaridae > Rhizoglyphus > Rhizoglyphus robini. Next base: position 10,855 of record JAKIJQ010000233.1, on the reverse strand, counting down.
AATCTGTGCCACAAGAATTCTCGGACATGATTGGAAGGTCGACCTGTTTGAGAGTAGCAGGAATGTCTGCATCACCAGCGTGGGTCAAACCCCAGCCTAGTGCAATACACTTGTCGGCGAGTGGTTCATCGCTCGAATCGGGCAGACAGATCTTGCTCACTTTGCCTTTGAGTTCCTTGAAATCGATCTTTCGATCCAACTTGATCACAGCCACATCGTAGCCTTTCTCTAGTTTGTCCATCGAAAACTTGGGATTAGGAATGAATTGCTTGGCCTGATACAGAGACTTCGAGTCCGGATCGGTAATCTTGATGATGCCAATGATCGCTTTCGTGTCAGTCACTTTGTACTTGCCAAGGACACAGTGGGCCGCAGTGAGGACTGAGTCATCGTTCAGGATGGAACCATCACAAAAGTGATAGCCATTGCTTTGCAGTGACACCATAAAAGGCCAACGTCCATCGGGAGCGTCCTCACCATTGATGATTCGAACTGTCTCATTCAGGTAGACCTTGGACCAGATGGAGATGAACACCAAAAGCAACATCAAAATTCGAGTCATAGCACAAACAGAAAGAAAATGCCAAGTGCAACGTTTTGTTAACTATTTTACAGAAAAAAATAATTTTTCGAATCTGACTCGAACTGATTTGAATTGAAAATCGAAAGAAATCTTAATTTGAATTTCTACTCATCTCAACTGGTCAAAAGACTAAAAAGGGGCAGGCATGCTCTGTTCAATAGATATGCAAAAATCCTTGAAACCAGTTAATCTTGTAGACATTAAAGACACATTAAAGCAACAATTTGGAACATTGAATCGTTATTCGATTCGACAAAAGTCGAGATAAATAAGACGACAACTAAAATTGAAAATGGATTCATTTTTGTCAAACTGCTCAAAATGTTCTCTCCGTTTCTAACACACAGACTTAAATACCAATCTTAATTGATAGATAAAGGCAGTATTGAAACTGGCACATTTAGTGATAAAAAATAATTGTTAATTAAAGCGTTTGATTTAATGCTACAGTGTTACAATGAACGATATGTAACGATTTTGCAATTGTTTTTTTTGTTGTTGTAGCTAGAGAATCAAAACGATTTTTACTCAATTTTCCAAAAATCGAATAAATCTACTCGATAAGACTCTATAAATGACTTTGTATTTAACAAACGAACGAGCCATTTTCGAAAACTGTTTGACTTATTTCTGTACACATACAGTTTTGTACTTGTGTTTGTATCGAAACTAAAGTTGCAACTGAAACTGTGGACAACACAGCACAGGTTCCACGATTGTGACGATGCACTACCTACGTCCCATTTGGTTCAATACCCTCAAGACAGTTCTGCCCGTCTACATTCTCACCAAGCTGATGCTCGAGTTGGGCTATCACGTCTGGTTCTTTTTGGATCAGCAGACTGCACTCACGGTAAGTTGTCTAATGTGATGTAATCCCAGCGACTTATAGTTGTAACTCTTCCTTTGTTCACAGTATTACCGTATTCTTGAAACTGACTTTGCAAAAGACCATGTCCAGAGTAGAGTGTCGTGGGGCGTGGTGCGTGCTTTAATGCTCAACGGATTTGAAATATTTGCCATCTACTTTGAGATCTTTCTTCTGGCTCTACTGTTTGCCATTTGTCGATTTCTTTCCTGCATTGTACTTATCTTAGTTATCACCTCCGATGTCTCAACGTATCTACTGGCACTGGGTTGGACTGAGATGGTGGTCCAACTGGTCATTCTGGTGCTTTTCTCTGTGTTTGCTTACAATCTTCGCCACATCCTACACCAAGAGCGGATGCAACCGTTCAACGATCGATTAGCTCGTAGAATGCGTCAAGCGATTGCTACCAGTCCTACTACAACTACCTAATGGTCAGTCCCGTGATTGTGGCACAATCTAATTAGAGCAACCCTTAAACATTTTCAAGACAATTTTATTTAATTATTAAAATGTATTTTTACAAAGTAAGCTCGGTTATTTTATTCATAATTTCGCTTTTTGATTGCATATGAAATCAATTTTGGTTATAGGTTTTTCGAGATTCGACCAATCTCTGTATTTTGAAATGAATCACGATGTTGGTTCGACCAAAATGACCAACTCATTCATGTTTTGTTCGTTCTACTTGTCAGACTTCGAATTCGGGTTTTTCTGTTTTGATTTCGATTTGTTTGTTTGTGTTCTGTCGCGTTTGGTTTCTACTTTTGTGTCTCATTCTAAGACTCTCTGTCCTTTGACCCTCTATCACGATGAGTCACGTTATGACCTCTAAGCAAGCCAAACTGCGTCAACTGGTTCTCGGCCGGTTTCAGTGTCTCTTCTCGTCACCGGTCAGCTCTTTCTCATCGTTTGTTCTCAATGACACTTTTGGCTGTGTGTTTGGTCATCAAAACGCCGTAATCGAGTCTTCTTTTCCCTGTGGACCAGCATCGTCAGCAGCCACCAGCAGCCATTGACCTCACCGTCAGTCACCACTTCAACTCCTACCACAACTGTCTCCAGTCACTCAACTTCCTGACCCAATTGCTCAATCTGTACGAGTGCTTCCAGTTGGATCGATTTGTCTGTGGTCTGCAGGGCAGCTTTGTCCATGCAATGACACACGAGTTTGACAATGATGAAAGTTTTGAAGTGGCCTTGAAATCTATGAATTTACCAAAAGCAATAATTGATCTTTTGTGTAAAATTTAAATTAAAGTTTCAATGTTCAAATAAATAAAAAATTATATTGAAATAAAAATGTCAATGACCCTGATGAACTCACAGTGATGTGATCATGATCATGATCGTGTGATCAAATGTGATTTTGAGATAAATGCATGAATGTTTTAGAAATCACTAATTATTATAGAATCGTGATAATCAAGTAGCCATTTACCGATGAAGGGTTGCATTAAGAATGTTGATGTTGACTGTTTAAAATTTAGGGAGAAATAGCCAAGTGCCAAGTTCCTAATTAAGTTCTGTTATATATAGAATTCTTTAATTGCCCAAACCTAAACTTTAACTTCTTTCAATCCAACTTCATCTCACTTCGTTTAAATAGAAAGTATATTGTAGTTTGCTCTAGAGCATCGCACGGCCTGGGCAAACTTGAAACGAGCTTCACTGCACAACAGCGCATATTAGTTTAGTTTTCTCTCAAAAGAGGGCATGATTATCTTTTTATACTTTTAAAGTGAATAATCAAACAACAAGTTTGCGATAAGAAATACTCGTTGTTTCAGTCACTTATGATTCATGTTGGTAAAGACATAACTACAAAATAAAATACTACACCAACTAAAATCAGTTCAACTAATCAAATAGTGAGCCTATTTGTCAATTTGTGGTTGATTCGATTAAAAACTCAGTAATTAGGCTCATTATTTTCTACAATTGTACAAATCACGAAAAATAGAGTCTATTTAATAGACAATGCATTCGAAAGATGCACAGATTTAACATAAAATTAACAGGCAATGCGACCAGTCTTTCTTCGGCTATTCGCTGAGATGGTTAATTGACATTTAATAATTGTCCGTCTCCCAGCCATTGTTTGGTTCTCTCTGTTTTATTTATCTGTTGGTAAAGAGCAGTTGTAAGTGTCATTTCTCTTTGTTCGGGCGCATTTGTCTTCGTTCTCGGTCTTATCAGGTTATCATCCTCACTTTCGTTGTCTTCACTTACAACTTTCACCGATTGCCATCCGTCGGGCATTTCTCGACAATAACCAATTTTTAATTATTAAAAACAATATTTTAATTGCAAAATAGAATACATACCAATGCAATATCAAGATTTCCTACATATACCTTCTTAACTCACAATTTGTGTCACAGATATAAACTTACTCAATTACAAATTTTCAACCTGATCTGGAAGTTCTACAAGTTAAGCAAACAGATCTTGTATATCACAGTTAGCGGATAATTTCCGAAATGAGTTGCTATATTGTTAATTAGTGGATCTGCAGTTGATCATTCATTAATTACATTCCTGCATGTAATAATTACATTATTCATTAAGACGAAGCATCCGATCAGTGACCACTTTGTTCTTTGCACGGTGATCCACGAACTGTTCATACACTTTTACGTTCAACTCACTGATGGTTGACAATCCTCGTTCCATTCGTTCTTGCCAACGTCGCAAGTTCTTCAAGCTAGAATCAGTGAAGCTGTGCCGAGTGTGGATCCGAGCTTTTGAGCTTTTCTTTTTGGTCCCTAAAAAGTCCCCCCATCTGTAGTTGGTCGGTACATTCGGATCCGACTGTTTGGTCCACTCACGCCAAGCCTTTTCGAACTTCTCCCGTGGAATGTACTTTTGGTACACTTTCTTCTCTTGAGTTGGATTGAAATCGGGGTCCTTTGGATCGTCGCAGTCGTAACTATCAAACTTGCCTTCATCATCGTAACTGTCATCCAAATCCCAAATGTCAAATGGAGATGTATCTACAGTTCCGTCGGGGTCAGAATCGAGAGACTCCTCCGAGGTTAGGTTTATTTCACCTTTGATCAATTGTTTTGATAGCTGTTCGCCCATCCAAAGCTCAAATTGATCAAACTCCTTCTTATTAACGACTGTGTCGCCTAATTTGTGCATGTCCACTTGGTGAAGCTGGCAGAGCATAGCAATCACATTTACTATTTGCTTCTGACTGGTGCTATCAATCTCACATTCCATGGGGGAAAACAAATTAGCCAAAAACGAAAAAGAATAAGAATAAGAATGCCAACAACGACAACAATAACCTATGGATTGGAAAATATAAATAAAAAGCTAACAAAATATCACTACAAACCAAAATAGCGAAACAAACTGGCAAACTATATCCGAAATGTAACAATCGATACCAATCGAATTGTGTAATCAATGTTTATCAAAACCGAGGCCAACCAGAACTAGGCTACGAAGCACGAAAATTATTCACGACCCACAGCTGGCCACAATATACGATAAGTTGTCACACAAACTGATTCGGATTGTACTGAAAAGCACGGTGTTTACTTTTATGAATCAATTCGGAAACAAACTGGTACAATTGCAGAATTGCTTGAAACCAATAATTGGCAATAACAGATCGATGGTAATGTGCAGAATAATGTGTGAATGAAATCAAAACATTGCCATGTGCGCTGCCCACAAACACCACTAATAATGCGGAGGACCATTCACAAACAACTTCACTCACACAAACGCATGTATTGATCAAAACAAATTTGTGCGGCAGCAACCCCATGTCCCCCAATATAAAATCCTGATTATCCTGGGCCAGGGGACTTTTGCAAACTAGTTTTTGGTTCTATTCGACTCTATATGTTGTCCTTAATCACCAGTCCAAAGGATTTGGGCCAACTCGAGGGACAAAGGAGTAGTGGCCCTTGTGAGCAAATACTCAGTGTAACAAACTGGTTCTTGACGACTGTTTGCTGAGACAACCAAATAAACTATCCATTTTTAATAAACCGCTCTCTAATAGAATCTATTTTTCCAATTTGGATTACAAATCGTCAATTGTGATAGAATTGAATATAGTGTTGGTTAATATATTCGCAATATAACAAAACTATAAATTTTTTATCAGTAAGTACGAATCAAATATGAGTCTCTTACAAAATGCGACTAGACTTTATCGTACTGACTCACCATCAGCAAGACAGCAGTAATCGTCTTTGCAGTGACAATACTCGTCTCGCTGCTCGTGTTATCAATTTAAATGAATGTTGTCGCCATCTACTGAACAGGCAAAGATGGCATGCCTGGCCGGGCCAGGCCAGGCAGGCAAAGCACCGTTTTGCGACGCTCTAGTTTGCTCAGTGGACAGCTGAGCCAATTTTCAGTATGAAAGCTAAAACACACTTTTGACTAGCATAGCCATGTTTAAATTAAAGCTATTAAATCCTATTAATTATTAACTGGGCCAACAATAAAAACTAAAAGTCACAAGGTCTAAATACAAAAGACACAGTCTCGAATGTACAAAAACTAAAATTACCCAATTCAAATCATGTTTTGAAAGATTTCATTTTTTTGTTTTTCAACTTAAAACTTTCTGTTCATTTCCTTTTCCTGCCAAATTCACGCACTGTACGCCTAAACAAATCTCACAGTTGGATTTCTCATCCCTCAATCAGTAAAGTAGCATCTTTTCAAATATAAAAATCATTTAAAATCATATATCCGAGCACTTTGAAACCTGATTTTTGTTCTTCAACTTAAAACTTTCTGTTCATTTCCTTTTCCTGCCAAATTCACGCACTGTACGCCTAAACAAATCTCACAGTTGGATTTCTCATCTCTCATTTCGTAAAGTAGCATCTTTTCAATTATAAAAATCATTTAAAATCATATATCCGAGCACTTTGAAACCTGATTTTTGTTCTTCAACTTAAAACTTTCTGTTCATTTCCTGTGAAATTCACGCACTGTACGCCTAAACAAATCTCACAGTTGGATTTCTCATCCCTCAATCAGTAAAGTAGCATCTTTTCAAATATAAAAATCATTTAAAATCATATATCCGAGCACTTTGAAACCTGATTTTTGTTCTTCAACTTAAAACTTTCTGTTCATTTCCTTTTCCTGCCAAATTCACGCACTGTACGCCTAAACAAATCTCACAGTTGGATTTCTCATCCCTCAATCAGTAAAGTAGCATCTTTTCAAATATAAAAATCATTTAAAATCATATATGGAAGCTTTTGCTCAAAAGTAGCAAAGCTGAGCTGATTGCTGAGGTGTTCAAGAGTTCAGTTTCACAAGGTAAAACATCTCCGGTTTCCCCACCAACCATGGCTGGACACCATACATACACAGGGAGAGTGACCTCGGTCCTCTGCGGTGAGCTGGCCACTTGCCCGTTACCCGATGGCTCTTTGAGCGACCTACACGACGCCACGTGGCAAAAACCTGGCCTGTAACTGGGCTCGGCCAGGTCCACCTTCCTTCGGGAGGGTGGTTGTGTAGTAGCGAATGTATGTATGTAAGGTAAAACATTAAAACATTAACACTAACATTAGTACTAACAAGATAATCATCGTGTAACTTTAACTGTGTCTTATTGGCAACAATAAAACATCGACATTGCTTTTACGATAATGCAAAACTTGGATGGTCACACTATTCAACTGAAAATTGTGCACAGCTTCATGTCTAATCGATTGTAAAAGGATGTGCAAGCCTTTTCTCTGAAAATTGTGCACAGCTTCATCATTGGGCCTGATCTAACCTAAAGGCTCACTAATTGACTTGGTCATTTGCTACTCCAACCATTTTCCTGTGTTTCGATTGGAATAGTTTTTTTTGTTGAATTAATCAAACTTTGATGTTCAAAGTAGTAAGTTGATTGGTCTGGCGTGATTTCGATAATGTAAACTTCATATCAAGGAAAATGTCAATTATGAAAGAGAGTATACGACGTGCACCACCAATAGAACCACTTTTCAAAATCGATACAATTCCCACAATAAAACCAGAGGCTTTGCAATGTGCCATGAAGAGGTCATGAAGCACCGAGAAAGTACGACGTGCACCACCAATAGAACCACTTTTCAAAATCGATACAATTCCCACAATAAAACCAGAGGCTTTGCAATGTGCCATGAAGAGGTCATGAAGCACCGAGAAAGTACGACGTGCACCACCAATAGAACCACTTTTCAAAATCGATACAATTCCCACAATAATACTAGAGACTTTGCAATGTGCCTTGAAGAGGTCATGAAGCACCGAGATGTCTAATCGATTGTAAAAGGATGTGCAAGCCTTTTCTCTGAAAATTGTGCACAGCTTCATGTCTAATCGATTGTAAAAGGATGTGCAAGCCTTTTCTCTGAAAATTGTGCACAGTTTCATGTCTAATCGATTGTAAAAGGATGTGCTAGCCTTTTCTCTGAAAATTGTGCACAGTTTCATGTCTAATCGATTGTAAAAGGATGTGCACACATCTCAACTGACAATTGTGCACATTATTACCCCATCTAACTTTGTAAAAGGAAACTCACCAAAAGTGAGATGAAAATTGCTAACAAAGTCAAATTATCCATTTGTGAGGTTTGTGACATTTTCTACAAGTAATAAGAGTTTGAATTTAATGCATGGAATACTCGGTTAGTGAGGAAGTGACTCAGATTTGCAAATAATTGAATGCTTTAATTTATAATTTAATACTAGGGATACTCGGTTAGTGAGGAAGTGACTCAGATTTGCAAATAATTGAATGCTTTAATTTATAATTTAATACTAGGGATACTCGGTTAGTGAGGAAGTGACTCAGATTTGCAAATAATTGAATGCTTTAATTTATAATTTAATACTAGGGATACTCGGTTAGCGAGGAAGTAACTCACATTTGCAAATAATTGAATGATTTAATTTATAATTTAATACTAGGCATACTCGGTTAGTGGATAAGTAACTCACATTTGCATAATAATTGAATGCTTTAATTTATAATTTAATATTAGGCATACTCGGTTAGTGAGGAAGTAACTCACATTTGCAAATAATTGAATGATTTAATTTATAATTTAATACTAGGGATACTCGGTAAGTGGATAAGTAACTCACATTTGCAAATAATTGAATGATTTAATTTATAATTTAATACTAGGGATACTCGGTTAGTGGATAAGTAACTCACATTTGCAAATAATTGAATGATTTAATTTATAATTTAATACTAGGCATACTCGGTTAGTGGATAAGTAACTCACATTTGCAAATAATTGAATGCTTTAATTTATAATTTAATACTAGGGATACTCGGTTAGTGGATAAATAACTCACATTTGCAAATAATTGAATGATTTAATTTATAATTTAATACTAGGGATACTCGGTTAGTGGATAAGTAACTCACATTTGCAAATAATTGAATGAATTAATTTATAATTTAATACTAGGGATACTCGGTTAGTGGATAAGTAACTCACATTTGCAAATAATTAAATGATTTAATTTATAATTTAATACTAGGGATACTCGGTTAGTGGATAAGTAACTCACATTTGCAAATAATTGAATGATTTAATTTATAATTTAATACTAGGGATACTCGGTTAGTGGATAAATAACTCACATTTGCAAATAATTGAATGATTTAATTTATAATTTAATACTAGGGATACTCGGTTAGTGGATAAGTAACTCACATTTGCAAATAATTGAATGATTTAATTTATAATTTAATACTAGGGATACTCGGTTAGTGGATAAGTAACTCACATTTGCAAATAATTAAATGATTTAATTTATAATTTAATACTAGGGATACTCGGTTAGTGGATAAGTAACTCACATTTGCAAATAATTGAATGATTTAATTTATAATTTAATACTAGGGATACTCGGTTAGTGGATAAGTAACTCACATTTGCAAATAATTGAATGATTTAATTTATAATTTAATGCTAGGCATACTCGGTTAGCGAGGAAGTAACTCACATTTGCAAAGATGTCTCATTAAATTTATTTGAAAATTGGTCATTCTTTCATGGAATAGTAAGCAACAAGTCAAAGGTACTGGAATTGCAATTGAAATGACATTTGAAAGAAATAGTACAGTTTGAGGTTGTGTAGAGCGAATTAGTGGGATGTTCCAATGAAATTCAACTGACAATTGTGCACATTATTACCACTTCTAACTTTGTAAAAGGAAGCTCACCAAAAGTCAAATGAAAATTACTAATAAAGTCAATTTGTCCGTATGTGAGGTTTGTGACATCTTCTACAATTAAAACGAGTTTGGATGACAAATAACTCGGTTTGTTTGACCAATTTTCGCTTATAAACTAATCGGACAAATCGTTATTAACACTTCACTACCTCTAGAGTAGTCAAATTGTCCGTTTGTGAGGTTTGAGACATTTTGTGCAAGTGAAATCGTTTCGACGGCAAGATACTCGGTATCTATTGACTATTTTTTGTTAAAATTGAGTGACACAGATCGTTTGGGACACCGTAAATCTTTGAGAAGAGAAAAATTGTCCGTTGTGAGGTTTGTGTTTTTATTTTATTTTCAATGGAACCGAACAAAACGTCCAACCCTCGCAAACACCTGAAATATTAATATAAAAATGTGTGCAAAACCGATAAACTAGATAAGAAGGCTAATCGAATCACATTCAGAATGGCTCTGTTGGGTTTGTGTTTTTATTTTTATTTTCATAAATTGCTTACAGATAGATATACGAGGAACTTTATGTCAATAGACGAAAGACTGTTGATCTAGCAATCCTTCCAACCCTAATTAATAAAGATAAATTGCCTACAAACAGATATACGACTAGGATTAGTTTGACATGTCAATTTTCGATAAGAGTAGGGTGAACATATCATTTTGGAAACGTGCATGCGAATAAAACTGACAGATCAAGATTTTTGATTTAGTAGAATTAGAAGGATTTGACGTTTTGATGATTTGATGAGATTAAGAATTATTATTATTATTCTAGCTTAGAGATGTCGAGATCGTTTGGTTCGAATTGAGAATACTATCACCATGAACATTAAGCGGAAAGTGGACTGAGTGTCAAATTGGTTTATCGAATTGCACTTCGATAAGTGTAAATTATGAATAAAATCAAAATGATTTCGTTATTTTTTCAAAACGTATATTGTTGTATTAAAGTATGGAGTGATCGTCTTTTTTGGCTTACAAACAAAAATATCATAACGAACGTCAATTGTCTAAGAATAAAAATTCAAAAGCATGATTTGTCATGTCAATCTATTTTTTATTTTTGCTCATTCTCCCACAAGCATTATATGCAAATGGTCGAGCCTTCGAGCCTTTTGGTGCTTCTTGTGGTATTTCGTCATCATCACCAATCTCGGGCAGTTTATCGTCCTCGGTTTGG